>JASAMX010001426.1:0-35443 GCA_030248175.1 Microlaimidae sp. YZB2_3 | reverse complement strand
CAGTGATAGTGGGCAAACAACAATTCATAAACTTGCAGCTCATAGGAGCTGCTCATTTATTAATGCAGTCTGTAAGAACATCAAACCCGACCCATCGGGGTCTAGCTTACGACACGTGTTTCGCTTACAAGCTCATCAGGCAAAAAGTTTAATGTTCTCAAATCTAAATAGGATTTAACGGCCGGTGTAAGACACTGTATGAACAGCAGCGGACGAATTTTTTACACCGCTTATGGGAAAGAAATACCGCGCGGAATAGGGCTGGAATGTAGGTTTTTTAAGACGTAAAGTTCCCTGCTTGGGCACAGGACCTGAAAACTGACAGGATTTAAGCGAGACCTGGACAGCTGGCGTCGTTTTATAATGAGGTACTTTTATACGCGGGTGGTTTGTGGGGGGGGGGGGGGGTAGAAAGGGCAGGAAGCTTGGGGAGGAGTTCCTGTCGAGTTGAGCGACACCCGGATGGCGAGAGCCGGAAGGTGGCTTTGGGCGGGGGTTAGAACGAAAGACAGCGATAGGGGGGTAGCACTTGGAGTTTAGCGCGAATGAGCGGGGTGGATGCGGGCCGATCCTCATTTTTCCCCCTTAAAGCGGACGGATCGTGGCTCGGGCGATAACGCCTGGAGACTTACGCAATAAGCAAGACCTGGGTTTTTTTTTTTTTAAAAACCTGAGGATTTTACACGCTTGGAAACGAACAAAACGCGGCTCGGGCACTAAAGCCTGAAGACTTACGCGATAAGCGAGACCCGGGTTTAAAAAAAACCTGAGGATTTTACACGCTTGGAAATTGACGGATCGCGGCTCGGGCAATAACGCCTGGAGACTTACGCAATTGGCAAGACCTGGGTTTTGAAAACCTGAGGATTTTACATGCTTGATATGTATCTCGGGTGTAAAACACCTGGAGATACCAGTATGCTTTTAATGTAACTGTGCACTTATCTAGCAATCCTGTTGCTAAATAGTAATGTGAAAATTGGTTTTAAAACCAATTGTTGTTACCGGAACAATTAATGAGGGAAAAGACGGATTAAGGGAGGTGAAAAGAAAACGGATTATTTTCACCTCTGTCCGGTAATTTCTATATCAAGAAGGGCAGGAAGGAAACAAAGAAGAAGGGAGTGAAATGATTGAAATTGATCCTCAACAGGTCATAAAACAAAGGCGCATGGGCCTCGCGGAACTTGAGCGCGCGTGTCTCTAACTTGTTTTGTGCGCCCGCGGATTTTACCACAATTGAGTGTTAGGTGTCTATTATTTTAATTAAAAACGTTAATTGTTTAACGCAATAATATGATAACTGCAGCTTATTCACGATTAAAATAAATATAAAATATCATATGTTTTGCTATATTAAACTTTTTGTATAGGTAACCTGGCAATATTTCGTTGTTATTATAAAGAGTTTAAAAGTTAGAAAATGCGTTTGCAAAACTATGACCTTCGAACTTGGGTCAATGTAAAACATTCCCGCGCGGGTGGATTTTTATGATGCGGAGTACAGATTAAATTTTGACGTGGTGACACAATTACATAGCAATCTTTTATCAGCATGTTGCATTACACAGCAAGCAAATTTGAACACAGAAAAATTTATATTCGGTTATATGTTATATATATATATATATATATATATAGATAACAGCTGTATGAAGTGTTAAATTTTATGCGTAACAACTGCGAATATATTATATAGTATGAGGCGAACCTCTTTTAAAGTTACATAGTATTTTTTAGATTTCAAAAGCAAAATCGAAAATCATAATTCGAGATTAAAAGAGATTAGTGTATTAGGGAGATTTAATTCGAATTTTATGGCGAATTAATTATGAGTTGATGTTGAAAAATGTCAGGATAAGAAATTGGGTGTGCGCTACGCTTAAGCATGTAATTTTCCTGACTGACAAATGCATGGTAGGAAAGCAATACATTGTATTTTACACTTTACCAACACTAACTCTGAGTCTTTTTTCTACATACATGAGCAGTATGCAATTATAATGATTTTATTTGCGTTTTATCCTACAAAAACTATAAAAAGATAAATAAATGTATTAAATAAAATTTCTTTAATAAAAAGTCATGAGCGTAACCCAGCCGTACGCGGTCAAGTATTGCTTATTGAGACCAATATACAGAGAGTGCGTAAAAACAAGAACTGTTGTATACGTTTTTTTAAGTTTTTTATGTTGCAGGTATTACGTGGTGAAAATTTTACAATTTCATGTGAGACAAAAGGACTTTAGTGAAAAGTGTATTTTTAACGACATAATGACGAGATGAAAATGATGCATGTGATATCAGCATTACTTAACTTTGATAACATTAAGTTTGGTTAATTTAATTGTTGAACGTTTAATTCCAAATTTGGAGTGTAAGCTGAAGAATAAAGAAAGATTAAATCTTTATCTAATTAAAGTAAAATGGCTGATAAGCGACATATAATGCGTGAACATTTCTGAACAATTGAGATTTACATAGTTAGCAAGATACACTCGTTGTGAAAAGTGTTGCGCGTTTACGTTTTTTTAAATGATTTAATTTTTAAATAAATTTATACATACGCAATGAAAATTATTAAAATACTATATATCTGGTTGTGTCGTAAGTTGATTATTAGAACTTTAAATCTTCAAACTTGGTATAAAAATTTTTATTAAAATGGTTTTAATTTTATTTTACAGCCAATTTTGCTTGCTTTAAAATGAACAATAGCGTAATTAAAGTGAATTTTCTTTATTGACCATTTTTTAAATCCAAATATATTTACTTATTACAAAACCGTATTACAAAAAGTTTGTGATGATAAACAGCTTAATTATAGCCAGATATTTTTTTAAGCTTTTTTGATTTCTACTTCTGTTTGCGGGGTGTTTTGGTTTGGGGTTTTGTTTTTGTTTTTGGGGGTTGGTTTTTTTTGTGGTGTTTTGATGTGTGTGTTTTGTGTGTGTTGGTGTTTTTTTTGTGTGGTATTTGTGTTGGCGCTATGGGGTTTTTTAAGTGTAGGTTTGAATAGGTTGTGTTTATGTCTGTGTTTTTTTGTTGGGGTGCTTTCTTTGGTAGGGTTTTGGGGGCGGTGGTTTGTTGGCTTGGTTTGGTCGGGGTGGTGGGTGGTTTTGTTTTGGGGTGGGTTGTTGTGTTGTTTATGTGGGTTTATTTTTTTTTATTTTATTTTCGTTGTATCCTTCTCTCAGCCCACTTGGTAAAGTGGGCTACCCGTAACTCTTAGTGATTGGTTTATTCCGTGCAAATTAGTAAATGAAACGCACTTGTTTGCAAAATCAAAAAATCACTAAGTACTTAGCTATATTTACCAAAGTATTAGCAAAACAAAAAGTTGAAATGGTTATTGCGCATATTAGGAATGTGCATGCGCATTGTGTGTTATATTTTTCGTTAAAATCGGTCTGTAATGTTGTATTGTCCAGTTTGTGAAAAAAAAGAAAGGAATTATGGTTTGATCGCTGAATTATCGAAGCATTTACGTAACAGCCATAAATATTCTGAGTGGAAGTCGCCTTACAATTGCGGCCAAACTAATTGCTGGAAAAAATATGGATCTTTGAACTCCTGGAGATACCATATTCGAACGAAACATCTTAAAACTGAAGAAAAGAATTTAATTCCCGCTGCAGAAATAGAAAAAGAAGAAGAAGCAGAAACGGCAGACGATACATCCGCATTTAAAAACGATGAAAACAACGACAATTTGGACTGTTTTTCGAATTCCCCTGGTTGGTGCTTAAAATCAAAAGATCTAAATTCTAATATTGTAGCAATATTTTAAATTTATGGGCTTAATAAAATTTCGTAGCATAAGAGCGCCATGTAAATTTAAAAATTTATGTGTATCTTATTATTATTTCAACGCTCATAGGTTAAAAGTAATATTCCGCTAGAACTCGAGTTTTAACAAATACAATCATGCGCTCATAGGAAAGCCCAGCAGTTTTCATATTTTTTGATAAATATTTATTTTTTTATTAAACCTTCGCTGTCGATTTGGTGGTCAAAAAGTGATGTTTAGAAACTAACATAAAATTCACTTGATCGCTCAATAATAAATAAGTATTTTAAAGCCTATCAGAGGACCGATAATCATAAGTTTTTTTATCTACTTCCAATACTTTGCGTTGTCAAACGATCTAAATTTATTTTTTTGAACCAAAAAATACTTACCTACCGACCAAAATCGAACCTTAAGTGGGAATCTATCTGCAACGAATTGTTAAATTTATGAAAAAAACTTTATCAATGCATGGGTTTTGAATATTTAAAAAACAATTTTTTTAAAATCAATCTTTGAAAAAGTGTTAAACTTGCTTTAAAAAAGCGTTATAAAAATGCAGCAAAAATAGGACAGACCCGCGTTAAAAAATGTTTGTACCAAAAAGTGATATACATGATGAATGAAATCAAAATTCAAAGACAAATAGTGCTTACAGTATTTTTTGACATTTGCGTAATCACTAGTTTTTACAGTTATGTTATTATCTATAAAAATTGCTTTTGATTTAGAGAATTTAAGCCCGGTACATACTTTGTCCAAAGTGTCCCAAAGACAAAACGTACACGTTGGATTTCGACCGATCTAAAAGACATTTTTGAATTTCAAAAAGAATTTGGAACTTTTTGAAAAAAAACGCCATTTTTGTGGGGTCTAACTCCTGAATAATTAGAGATATTTTGTTGAAAAAGTTTTTGTGGGCTAATGGGGGCAGGGGTAAGGTTTTCTTAAAAAGTTATCAAAATCGAAGACAAAATGTTTGATTCTGCACCGCACCTTTAAGCTCTTTTAGCACGTTGAACGAGGTATAAACCAGGCTTTTAAAAAGGTGATTTCGCCATGTACAAAAATTGCCATGAGTATAATTTTAGCCGCTTAACAGGCACATACAAAAATTTTGAAGCTGTGTTTAAAATTAATTATTATTTTTTTGTTTTTGATTATTTTTTATGTATATTGAAAATTGTAAAATAATTATTTTTTTTATATTACAACAAAAAAATAATAGTTGGAATCGGACGTAACGTAATTGGTGTGGATGCACACCGGCTTCGAGAAGTGCAAAGCAATATGCGAAGCAATTAAAACTTGCTCATTTAAAAGAATTAGATCTTATAGTGTATTAACGTCATTTTATAGTGTATTATAATATATTTACATCATTAATTTTAGATTTTACCGTCATTTTAAATTAGTAATTCCAGTAAATTTAATTTTTAACTGAATTTAAGCACCTAATATTGATAGTTTTTACAAAACAAGATATTAGTGATGTGGGATTAAAGTTTGCGAGTGCTTTGCGGTCGATTCCTGGCTCAACACTTCATATAACTGAAACAGCGATTAACTGCTCGAATGACCTTACCGAGATTGTTGTCAACTACTTGGAAACAAGCATTGAACAATTTTTGAAAACAGGTTGTGTTTTAGAAAGATTTTAAAAGTTTTGCAATCAATTCTGTTTTATTACTCAAAAAGGCGCTACAGAATCAGACTTTTTGCCTTTGATTTTGATGATTTTTACAAAAAACTCTACACCTACTAACAATAGCCCACAAATTGTTTTTTTATTCGTTAAAATATTTATAGCGGTTCAGAAGTAAAGACCCTCTGAAATTAGTGTTTTTTCAATGCTTGTACTGAAAAGATTTTTAAGTGAGTATTAAAAACTTATTTTACAATTATGCGTTAAAAAACTGTCAACTTTCGACTTTCTCTTTGTAACTTGATTGTTAAGATTGATGCAGTAGGGTAGTGCATTTAGTTTCGGCACTTTTTCGTTTTTCCAATGTAACTTTTCACTGTATGGCCCGATTTTCATGTTTGATAGCTCATTTTAAAGCTTTTACGATACTGCGTTGCGTCATAAAAGTTTCAATGTACAAAAGTTGTTTTTATATTTAATTAAATTAGTTTTAAAAAAAAAATGGAAAATTGCCGAAACTAAATATATGCATTTAATTTCGGCACTTTACAAACAATCGATCGTTTCTCTGTCAAAAAATCATTATTTTTAAAAATTTAAAAGCCTATCATTATCTCCTGACAGTTTTTTTTAATTTAAGCTTCTATATGTTGTTCAACGTGTAACTGGCAAAAAGTTACAGCTAAAATGCCAACTGGTATCAAAATAAGCAAAATTTGGGATAAAAAAGTGCATTTAATTTCGGCTTTTTTTAAAAGGACCCCCTTAATCGAGTTTAAGTGAAGTGCTATGACCCCTACACATTTCAACGTTGTCTTTTAATTATTTACAACTACAATTTAACACCCGACCACTTAATTCAACCCGTTTTTACCTACAGCAATATGTGTGCCGAAATTACACTATTTTATTTTATAACGATTGCTCACCACAGATGCAACGCAGAACCACGGGGACTAAAAATTCGGAAATAACACTAAATTTTACCAGGACATTTTAATTTTTAAACCAATTTATTGCGTAATCATGAAATGCTCATGTTCTAAAAACGAGTAACAATTTAAAAAAAAAAAATTATTTATACTTTTGTTTAAAAATTTGCCGCAATTACATTCAGAATTAAAATTAAAGTCTGTAAATTTCTTAAATTTGACAATTAAATGTATTTATGTATATACAATATGTATATAAAATGTATATAAAACAAACATCATATATATATAATAGTATTAATTGTAAAAAATTTTGTTGATCGGATTCAAAAGCCGTTTTTTTTTTGAAAAATTAAAAAAATAAGTTTTGGTCAAAATTCACTTTATTATATATACTCTATACTTTATAAAAATAATTTTAAAATGCGCAGTAAGTTGTTTAAGCTTAAATAACGGGGAGTTTTAGGGCCCACTTAAATAATTTTATTTGATGAACAAAAAATAGTACAATCAGTATTTTTTTGAAAAGGAGAAAAATTAATTTTTATTTGTAAAAAAAATAATTAAACTATGCAAAAAATGGGCAGTAAAATATTAAAAAAGGTCAAAAAACAGGAAATGATTAATAATTTTCGCGCCAAAACAAGCGAACCCCGTTTTAGAATACTTCGAGATTTTCTGAAGACATTGGGCTAATTATCAATATAAATATGGTTTTTTTTTTAAATTGATTTGCAATGATTAAAAATTTAAATGAAATTGTATATCTCTTTTACAAAAAGGTCGATTTATACAACTATTACCTTAATGTATAAATAAATATTGTAATTATACAGTGATATAACTACCATATAATTCAATTATTTAGTTTGCCAGTTATTCGGATACAAAAAAAACATCAGCAGGCATTATTTTTGTTAAAACTCTAATTATTATGAAATAGTTTTATATAATTAGAAGAACGTTTTAATATTTTAACAGTTTTTTTAAACAAAAATTTTTTTAAACAAAAATGCCGAATTCTGTTTTTTTAGATCAAAAATCCACCATAGTATTTCTACTTCTACCGGTTTTAATCAAACCAAGTGTTACAAGATCGGCAGATAAAAAAACGAACGTCTTTCGGCTGTTGAGGCGCAGGAAAGCATCATTCAAATTAAAAAAGTAAAATTTTAAAATTTATATCAATAAAAGTTAAATTTAAATTTAGTTGGTTTAGTTATTCAAAATCCAAACAAAACGTATTTTATTTTTTAAAATATAATTAAATCTCGATTTCTTAAAGATTTTTATGTAAATGTCTTAGAGATCAATGAGGTAATTACTAGCTCTTATATTTTGGGTATAAACTCATAAATTCGTTTAATAGAAACGCAATTTTCCCATAAAAAAATATTGTATTTTATGCCACTTTTAATCGCTTCAGGAAGAGCATATATAAATTAATAAAAAACGTTTCGCCATGAGATTGTCAAATTTTTTTAAAACGTAAGAAGAAAAGTTATCTGAAGGCGTATACTTAATTTTTTAATATTATATGTGGTTATTTAAAAACACGCCAAGGAAGCACTTAAATCTCAAGTTTGAAAATTTACATTGAACCAGACAGGACTTTAAAAATCTCAACCTTGCATTTACTAAAAATATAAATTGTATGTTGTACAAAAGGACAATAAATGTATATTTTTGTTTTGTTTGGGTGGATTTTTCACATTGATAATTTAAAACTTAGATTGGCGAACGATCAGTAGAGGAAGACATAAGGCTTTTGATGACGGGCGCAGAAAATACCAAACTTGTAGAGCCCTTCATTCTGGCCTACAATGCTGATGGCAGTTTTTCTGCGGAATTAAGCCGAATTTTGGTGGTGGTAGAAGGCGTTCCAATTGAAGTGCATCCTACAATAGCAGCGGGAATTGTAGGGTTAATCCAAGTAAGTCCTTTGTTTACTAAGGTGAATATTTCAAAACTTAAAGCTAAACGAAGGTTAGACATTGTGGTGCAGTGTATTGAAATAAAATGTGCCATATGACAGTGTCATTTGTGGATCAATTGGTACAAGTATACTTCTACCGCCATTTATGCTCAACTAATTATAATAAACATTTTATAATATATCTTAAAATATAAAAAATACTAAATTTTTAAACAATTTAGCGCAGCTTTTTTAAATTCATTTTAAAATCTTTTTTGTTCATTGAAACTCTAAAGTTTTTGATCTCCACAATTTTTTTATACAGCGGAGGTTTATATTTATTTGTAGGGATTTGGTTAATCTATACTTTAAAATAAAAATAATGTAAAAATAAATAAAATTAGTGTTTCGTTTTTTTTATATTTGCTTTTAGTTTTATTATTAAAAGGAAAAACAATTTATGGTAGCTAAAAATATTGAAATTTAAAAAAACGTTTAAAAACTTAAAAAAACACGTTTGGTTCGACATGGGTTTTGTCACAACAATTTAAGACTAGGGATAATAACGAACGTGTTTTTTTCAAATCACGTGCTTTACCAATTTTTTTTCCTTAAAGTTTTAAGCGAAAAACAGAAATTTTCCACGTGATGTTAAATTTACATCAAAATCTAGTCAGTGTTACATTCAGACTGGATATTTTCAAAAATTGAAAATACAAAATACAAAAAATGAAAACCGATTCACTTGTTACAATATAAACTTTCTTTTTGCCAAAATTAAAAATTAATACAATTGACTTTTACAATAATTTTTTAAGGTCTTCTACAGCTTCAATTTGGAATATCCGAAAAGACTGATGTCATTATATGGATTTTTGGAGTTGCTGTTTGACATGAAAAGCACCACAGGAAATGGAACAGCAACAGTTAAAATGCTGCTTGCTCTTCTTAAGGACGCCAAGAAACAGGCTGAAGAAGAAAATGACATTGATGTGGAGCTTTAAAATTGACTGAATTTAAGAGAAAAAACTAATAAAAACTTTTAAATTTTTAACGTCTTATACTCTTATATTTTATAATATATCTTTCTAACACCAATCATTTCTATACTTTGCGGTTACTAAAAGTAATGAGCTAAAGTCTGTGTAAAAACAATTGAGACCAGAAAATTTTTTTGCTGAGCATTTCTACTTAACGGTACGCTTGATTGAGATGTATTATATATTTGTATAGCTAAAGATAAAATCTTAACGCTAAAAAACTTTTTTAAAAACCAACCGTAGCGAGTTATGTTAGCCTGAAACTTTTTGCAGACCAAATAATTTTTTAACAGAATTTACGCGTAGTCCTAAAAAAATTATTGGTGTTAAAACAGTATATCTTTTTAATTTTGTGTCATTGTTGATAAGAATTATATTTTCAAAAGCGTATAGAATTTATTAAATGTTTAAAAAATTACACTTTGTAGATTTTAAAATTTTTTTAAATTCATTTATGACTAAAATCTAAATTCTGTATTATCGAGTGAACTTTACTGTTTAGATAACTTAATATTTGGTTTATTTAGAGGATGAATAACTAATAAGTGGAATATTTAATTGATAAATTTTGAGCTTATTCACTTGAATATCCGGTGTATGATATTTAATCAAAAGATAAATTCGTGCTAATAAAAGTTTAGCTTGTTATTTTAAAATTGTTAATAATGTAACAATTACTTTTTTAAAACTATAAAACTTTTCAGGCAAATAAACTAAACATCCATAAGCAACGAATGAATTGAAAAACGTCCTAGTGGTAGCCTATTTATAATTTTTCCTCTACTCCTTTTTGTTAAAAAAAAAAATTGTAGGGTAACTGATTTAAATTCGGTCAGCCTTAATTTCGGCCACCGGTTGTTATTTTTTCCATGTTCAAAGTTATGAAATGAACTGTGTATGATTAGATAAATCGTCAAGTCATATATGTATAGCCATACACAGTTCATTTAATTGCTTTGTGCATGGCAAAAATTACCATAGGACAGAAAAAAATTGTCAACTTTGTCAAGTTACCATAGGACAGAAAAAAATTTAAATACGTTTTACAAAGTACATTGTACCTCGAGAAAGTTTCAATAAACAATACTGTGTAATGTAGAGGCACAAAGTTACGTATAGGAAGGTCTTAAATGAAATATAAAATTTGAAATATCAACTAGCTGTTAAAAGTGACCTTTTTGTTTGTTTTTCTTAAATGCGCTTTGTTATTTTGTAATATTTGTACTGTTTGTTAAAATTTCTGGTTGTTTTTGCCGTTTAGTAAAGTTTCTTGTTGTTATTACACACCACAAACAGCTTTACAAACTTAATAGCAATTATCCCATATAAATAAGAATTAAATTTAGCAAAGTGGCTTGCAAATAAAACTGCTAAAATATTAGTAAAAATCGCTAATTAATGAATACAATTTTTGGATCAATGCCAACGCATATATTAGCAAACTTGGCAAAAAAATTGGTAAATATTACCAACAAGTCGCGTCTCCCCGGTGACTATAAAACTTTGGTAAAATTTACAAAAGCTTTCGTCAAAAAAGTACCAAGTGGGATGAGAGAGTAAGGTGGCGGTTTTGTGGGGTATGTAGAAATTTTTGTGAGGAATAGGGGGAAAAAGGGTAAGGAGGGGGGGGTTCGTTTGTTTTTCGCTTATTTTTTTTGGGGCGTGGGGGGCCTGGGCGGGAGGAAAGTAAAATGGAATGGGCTGTGGGGTGGGATATGGAAATTTTTTTTACATGAAATATTCTAAGCAAAACACTGTATCCCTGACAAATATTTGCATATTGCCACCCTACTGCTTTAACCATTTCAATTTGCTGGCTGGGCACCACTGGCCCAAAAAATTAGGTATGACAGAAGTATGACATAGGTCTCAGGAACGTTTTACGGTTGTAATCGAGGAAAAGGCAATTACAGGAACAGGTTAAATAAGATTCAAATCGTTTATTAAAAGGGCGGAACTCCGGAGCTCTCTTTGGTCAATTCCGCTTAAAATGCACATGAATATATAATTTTCAGTAAATCAAGGCGGAGTTAGAGCTGGTAGAATTTGGTGTTTGCCCTAATTTTCATATTATATTGCATGAAAATTTAATTAGTTCTAGCTAGCTAAATATTTCCGCATCAACAATTGCCACTGAAAACATTTCCGCAGCAGTATTTCCTCAGCACTATTTCCGCTGGAAAATTATTTCCACGGAAAAATTTCCGCGAGGGAATTTTTTCCGCTTTTTTGCGTTTCTCTTACACAACAGTGAATGCTGGCAGAAAAGTACGCAACTGAATTATTCTTGGAAAAATAATGAATCCTTTTTTATTATTGTCTAAAATTGTTTTTTTTTCTAATTTTTTACTGTTTTTACAAAAAAAAATAAATAAATAATGTTTTTTATACTAAAAATTTTAACAAAAATTGGATTATTTTTGTGAATTAAATTATTTTTTAAAATGTTGATTTTATTTTTTTCCAAGGGTAAAAAAAATACCTCTGAAAGGCGTTGAAGAACGTGGGCTTAGGCTTAAGCAAAAGCTGGAGAAAAATGTGCTGGAGGTATTTTCTGTAGCAAGTATTGTACAGAATCTTTTGGCCATAAGCAAAAACATTATTTAATTCTATTGATGTGTGCAACGTGTAAAGTCTTGACAAATACAAAATTCGTTGTTACATACAAAATTCAAAATTACAAATTCGTAAAATAATTTGTATACACCACAAACCCCCATGAAAAAATTATGCCACTGTTATAAGCTGGTTTGTGCATAAGATTGTAGACTGAATGCTTGAAGGTGTGAATCCCCATTTTAACTCCTTTTTCCTTTTACGACTATTATTGTATTATTTGTGGAAACCTCCTAAGAAATCTTTGAATGTGATAAACAACTAAGTACAGCTAAAGATATTTTTTGCAATTTCCAAAACAAATAAGGCGACGTTACTTTACAAACGGCTGATGTGTTACATTAATAAAAACATTATATCTTTTACAATATTCAAGGGACCGGTTGGTGGGGAAGAGGAATCTTAAAAACCTAAACCTGGCAACTTTAAGAAGAAGTTCATGTTGAGCTTCCTCAAAATGCAATTTTTAAATTTCTAACTCAAGGGAGCTCCGAAAGTCGTTGTGGACTTTCCGAGTCTCCATATTAAACTCAGTCGTACCCTCTTCCTTCAAACTCTTCTTCCCGAAAATCCGCAACTATATAACCAACTAAAAGCGAGGTTTTTTAGCCGGGTTTATATACTTTGGAAGTGTGTCATAATTTAATAAGACTTAATTTTGTTTTTCCCTTTTCATACACTGACCTGTCAAAATTGAGTCCTAATTATTTCCGATAGGTTCTGTTTAAAAGTTTACTGCACCTTCGGCACCTATCATGAAAGACTGCAGGTGTGGAGACAAAAAGAGTAATTATAAACTTAGTCAAAATTGGGACTTCTTTTTAATATTTACACTCGTTTACTATTTACGTTATTAATATTATTTTGTAATTCTTGTTTTCCTTATATTATTTCCTATGTGATTTTCATACATAACACTCCTCCCTTGCAAGAATTTTGACCGTCCCGGTCAAACCGCAAGATAGCGCTATTTGTTTTAAATTTTTGTTTAAAAACATTAAACAAGAAAAAAGAGAGATATTTTTGCCTCAATCTTTTTAAAATATTTACAAATATTATAATGTATTTACGCCTAAAACTTTAGAAGAGATGTTATTCTTTAAAAACTTTATTTGATTAGTTTTTAATACTGGAACCTCCAAATTTTTAAAATCAAATTAAAAAATCTCTAAAGGGGTGCTTGCAATGTTTCTTGCAAGAATATAAACCTAACACAACAGAATGTTTGACTGTTTATTAAATTTTTAAACTCACACATGCTCCACTTTGTGCGACTTTTCTAGCAAAAATCAACCATTATTTTTTTGCTAGTTTTTCAGTGCATCGATTTTTAATGCTGCGTTAGGTTTCTTGCCATAAAAACTGCGACTTTATGCACTTAATGAAGCCTTTTTTGCACTGCAATTATTTACGCACAACACAAAAAAATTGTGCAGGTGCAACTTTTCTAGCAGCATTTTGTTCAAAAATTTAGTGTACAGTCAGACATTATGTGTTATATATTTTTTTCTTCAGGAAGAGAAGAAAAAACCACTGAATTTTTGGCAGCAAGATTTAAAATTTTAAAACCAAAGAAAATTGTTCTAAAAAATATTGGACCCCGTTGCAGCCACACCCTGTCCCTCTTAAAAAAATAGTATTCAAGTTCCACTATGTTTTACAAAACAAAATAATAATAACACCAATTTTAAATACAATGATCTGATTTGTTTTAGAATATTTTTAGTAAATTTTCACCACATAAGCAACTACAATAAAGCCAAATTAAAGAAAATAAGTACTTAACTTTGGGCCAACTGGAAGCTTTTAAAAAGAGAACTCCTACTTGGGTTGGCAGAAGCCAAGGTCTCCTTTGCAATTTGAAACTTTGTATTAATTGAAAAATTGACAAATGGATGTGGTGATCCATTCTGCAGTACTCCCACCATCAGATTACAAATAATGTTTTTTACCCGGTTTTTAATTTATGTGGCCACAAAAGTAAAATTCTCCTCATCTACCTAATTGAAATAATAAACTAAATTATGTTTTTATCATAACAAAAGATTCTTTAATTAATAATTTAAAATATTAATTATTATTTAAATGGTTAAAAATACTATTAAAACAAAAACAAATCTTGCAAGGGTCAAGGTTGCAGTTGTTGTTATTGCTGATGTATAGCGCTAAGACTAGGGATCGACCAAGGCAGAATTATTGCTGATGCCGGGGCCGGGGTAGAGAAATTTTGATTTGCCGGGGCCTGGGTAGAAAATTTTGCCGGGGCTGGGGCCTGGGCAGGCTAAAAATTTTGAAGAATTTGCAATTTTGGTCGTTTTTTTCCAAAAATTCTAGTTTTCTACTGTAAATTATTTGCTTTAGGTAATTAATAGTCATATTTTAGAATTTAAGCACTTCTGTAAGTAGAAAAAATTATTTTTTTAATACACAAAGTTTTTCCAAGCAGAACAAAAAAATATTTGAATATTTCGATTATTTTAAACATAAATCAGGGAAGAGTGTGGAGTGCTCTTTCCCTTATATTAAATGGGTTAACCGTTGTTGATGGCGTCATCAAAAATCAACAAAACCCTTAATAGTTTTTTAGCCAATTAAAAATCTAAACTTTTTACATAACTAAAATATTACCCATATTTTTCTGATATTAAAAAGGGGGGTTGCACCCCCCTAGCTCCCCCGGTGGGGTCAAATCGAAAAAGGAGGTCGGATTTGTAATCAGGACCTACAAAAACCCCTGAGTACATGTTTTGAGGTGGTTTTGAGGTAAAACTGGTATATAGTCAGAATGCCCCCCAAGGGGGGGAGAGTTGCACCCCCCTAGCGCCCCCCTGGGGAGTCAAATCAAAAAAACAGAGGTCGGATTTGCAATCAGGACCTACAAAAACCCCTGAAAACGTGTTTTAAGGTGGTTTTGAGGTAAAACCGGTATATAGTCAGAATGCCCCCAAGGGGGGGGGGTGCACCCCCCTAGGACCCCCTCCCAGGGGTCAAATCAATAAACGGAAGTCGGATTTGTAATAAGAACCTACAAAAAACCCCAATACGTGTTTTGAGGTGGTTTTGAGGCAAAACTGGTATATAGTCAGAATGCCCCCCAAGGGGGAGTTGAACACCCCCTAGCACCCCCCCCGGGGGATCAAACGATCCCGCTATTATAAAGTAGATATAGATTACAAACCAGGGTCTCAAAACGGCAATGCCAACGCACTTTCACGTTGTTTTTCTGATATAAATATAGAAAAAAAAGAATCAAATTTGGTTTTAAGCATAGGTGTATCTCCTGTTTTACTGGCCTTATTTAAAAGTTTGCAAAATCAGGACCCAACTCTTAAAAACCTTATTGCATACTTAAAAGAAGGACAACTACCGGAAAAACCAGGATCACACAATATACTTAAAAAGAAAGCAAATTCTTTTATGTTGCGGAACAGTGTTTTATTTCATGTTCGCCTTTAAACACAAAATTAAGTAACCAATTTACCGAACAAATAGTTGTGCCTTTTCAAATAAAATCTGAAATATGTAAATCTTTTGAACTTTTGAACTTTGAACTTTTGTGCTTTTGAAAGGGTGGGAATAGATGTTATAGAACCTCTCCACCAATCAAAAAATGGTAACAAATATATTATTGTAATGTCAGATTTTGTGTTTTTTTTTTTTGATAACTCAATTGGCCTGGGGTTAGCGTCGCGTTCCCAATCCCGCCCTATGGTGGAAAATTCTTCTGCGCGCATTTTTTGAAGCCCCTTTGCTGGTTGAACTTCTTAGCGACAGAGGTACTAACTTTTTAAGCAAACTTATTGCAGAAGTATGCGAATTGTGTCAAATTTAAAAAGTAAACAAATCCAGATATCACCCAGCATGCAATGGATTAGTAGAAAAAGTAAATCGAATATTAATAGATATCATATCAGCTTATGTTAATGAAAAGCAAGATGATTAGGACAAATTTCTCCCATATGCGTTATTTTTACATAGAACTATAGTCTATACAAAAATGATGTGGACTGGCGACAAAACTCGAACTTTGAAATGTTATATATCCATAATGGAGTTTGGAATAAATGCGGGACATATATGGAAGCATAGCTTAGACTATTGGCTATCTTTTGAAAAGGTTAGGAAAAAATGTTTTTCGATGACGTCATCACTACAGTCCCGTGGGGGGAAAAGAACCTGGGCCCAAAAAAACAAAACATTTTTATTAGTACGACATAAGAACCGCCGCTTGGTATGCTGTTAAAACATACTTTTCTGAGTTTTTTCTGAAAGTTTGAGCGAAATCGGCTAGCTCAATCTTTTTTTATGATGCATTAAATACGCGCGGTTTTCGCGATTTTGCGCCAATTTTGACCGCGCTAATACACTGTCGGAATTATTTATTTTGTTTTGCTTCCTGCTTGAAGTGTGTACGATATTGATCATATTGTTATATATTAAATGTCCGCCAATTTTTTTCTCGTTCCTACACAATAAAAATTTTTTTCCGGTATGGACCCCCAAAATTTTTTTGGGGTTCCAAAAAAAATGACCTTTTTTGTTTTTGATGTTTTGTTTACAAAACTGCCAAAAATGTATTCTAGGCTCCACAAGCAATCTTTTAAGCATTTGTTTGTGCAAAAAAACCCATTATTGAGCTTATAATAAGCCTATGAACTTTGGGTTGGGCCAATTTGGCATTTTTGGTGATTTTATTGGTTAATGCACGCCACAAGATGTGTGCAGAATAAAAATTTTGACAAAAACACCAACTAAAACAATGAAATTCTATGATTTCGTTTTAACTTTATAACATAATAGTCTGTTTTTGGTAAAATTTCATGGCAAAGCTATAACACATTTCTTTTTAAAATTCGAAATTTCATGTAAAAGACCGCTAAAAAATTATTATGACTTCGTTTTTTATTGTTTCATGCCGCTTTGTAATGTAACTACACCACTGTTTTGCTTGGGTATTTTTTTGGCTTTTTTTATAAATGCTGCTATGCGTTCGACTGGGATTTCCTTTTAAATTTGTGTGCAGATCTCCTACTTTGCATCTTGGTAATGCAGGCCGCGCCCGCTGTTGCAATTTCACTTGCCTCCCGGGAATTTTTTCAATTCCCCTGTTCTCTCCGCAGCGTTCATTTATTGCACGCTGGAAGTAAAAAATCAATATGTAATTCTTCCGGCATTCAAAGGCCTCCTGTAGTGTCTCTCCCGCATACTTCCCGTTCTCCTCTCTACCCCCCTCCCCTTGCACGGTAGCATTTTTAAAAACAGATTTGTTTATTCAAAAGATGACATTTTAAAAAACATTACAAACTTTTGCACAAAACGTTACATGCATGTCTATATATAAATAGACGTAATGTCTGTGTGTGTTTGTGTGTGTGTGTGTGTGTGAGTCTGTCTGTGTGTCTGTGTGTTCCCTAACTCCTTCCTAGCCACCCAACGGATTAAGGTGAATGAGGTATCGTTGGAAAGCTTAACCCCAGGGAATGTCGTAAGGGGGTTGAAATTTTGAAACAACTTACATGGACATATTTATACTGGACAACGCGTTTTCACCAAAGGGGGGACCCTATGGATTTTGGAACTTAAAAAATTTTTTGACTCAGAATTGGCTCAAACTTATTGGAAAGAGTAATTAGGCAATGTAAAGCCAGAATATCATGATTTTTGGAAAAATGAACATGGACATATTTATACTGGACAACGTTTTTTTCATTAAAGAAAGGAATTACCTTGCTCACCAACCACAAAAAGGATTGGGCTAAATGAGATATCATTGCAAAGCTTACGGTCCGGAGAATGTCATAAAGAGGTTGAAATTTAGAAAAAAATTTGCATGGACATTTTTAGCCTGGACAAAACATTTTCACAAAAAAGGGAAACCTATGGATTTTGGAACTTAAAAAATTTTTTGTCTTTGAATTGGCTCAAACTTATTGGAAAGAGTAATTAGGCAATGTAAAGCCAGAATATCATGATTTTTGGTAGGATTAACATGGACATTTTAATGCTGGACAACGTTTTTCCACTAAAAAGAGGAACGACCTTCCTCCCCAACCAGCAAAAGGATTGGGCTAAATGAGATATCATTGCAAAGCTTACAGGCAGGGGAATGTCATAAATGGGTTGAAATTAAAAAAAAATTGCATGGACATCTTTTGGTTGGACAACACATTTTCACAAAAACAGAGCCCTATGGACTTTGAAAGTTGAAAAAAATTTGATCTTCAAATTGGCTCAAACTTATTGGTAAGAGTAATTTGCCATTTTAAAGCCAGAATATCATGTTTTTGGAAAAATGAACATGGACATCTTTATGCTGGACAAGGTTTTTTGAAGGGGCAACAAACTTTCTCCTTAACCACGAAAAGGATTGGGCTAAATGAGATATCATTGCAAAGCTTACAATCTGGAGAATGTCATAAATGGGTTGAAATTTAAAAAAATAACATGGACATTTTTATACTGGACAACATATTATTACCAAAGAAAGGTTGGGAAAACTTCATAAAATAACTGCCGTCCTTTGGTGTTTTTAGCAAAAAAATCTCGGTTGTTTTGTACAGGAAAAGCAATATTTTGACAAATACTGCACCAATCTTAACGATCAAGCTATCAAATTAAAAGTGCAAAGTAGTTGTTTTTTTGAGTGCATAATTTGTAATGTAAATCTTCATACCCATTGAGCAATCTTTCACGTACAGAATTGTCATTTTTGGGGGATCATAACTCATGAACCACTGGAGATATTTTTTTAAAAAAAATTTTGTGGGCTATCATGGGCGTAGCCAGGATTTCGGAAAGGGGGGTCCAACCCTGAACAAAATTTCCGAAAGGGGGGGTCCAGGGGGATCCAAATTCTAAACGTTATAAAAGGGCTAAAAAAAAAATTTCAGCGCTTCGCGCGAAGTGTTTATTGCCATGTTTATGTCACATACTTCATTATTTTCCTATTATTCAATAAAAATAAGTCCATAAAACAAAGAAAAAATTTTTTACAAACAATTTGATACCTTAAAATTTTCGATTTAAAAAAAAATCTAAAAGTAAAAACTCAAAAACATAAAAATGAGCAGATTGAATTACAGCTGAGCAATGCAAAGTGCGAGAAAATGTTTTTAAAATTACTTTTCACAACGTTTAAATTTTTAATACCACTATATAACAATCTAAAGGGGGTCTAGCGTGGTGGTATTAAGATTACTAAACAAAGTAACACAAATTTAGAAGTGGAGACCAATTAAAACATTAAGAATTGGGTGGGTCCAACGTGGTCATAACAAGATTACAAAACAAAGTAACACAAATTTGGAAGTGGAGACTAAAGCTAAAGTCTTCCAGGCTGAAATTAAGGGCGTAACCGCTCTCCGCCAGGAAGAAATAAACAATAAACCTGTAAGCGAGAAAAATTTTTAAAAAAGTTTTTAGCGGTTATGTAACCAATTATTATTTAGTTACGTCATGTGTTTCTCTGCACGTGATATTTTCTCAAAGAACGAGTGGTTACTTTACCACTCATCTTTTTTCACCCTGATAGGATTTATCTTTATATAATCAATCGAGCGCTGAGCGAAGCGAAGCGCGAGAAAATTTTTAAAAAATGGCCTTTCTAGACCCCCAAATATTTATCCTTGGCGATCCAAAAGGGGGGTCTAACCCCAAATTTTTCCCTTTGCCGACCCGAACGGGGGCGTCTAGACCCCCTAGACCCCCCTGGCTACGCCCATGTGGGCTATTGGCTTTTCACAAAAAAATATCAAAATCAAAGACAAAAAGTTTGACTCCGCACCGCACCTTTAAGTATAAACACCACACCTTTAAGTATAAGCCAGCCGTAATCATAGCAAGCATGCAGAGAAATATGAAAAAACAGTTGCAAAGTTAAAAAGGATTTGCCCCGAGATCTTAAGTCAAAAATTTTTTACAAAAATTAAAAAAAAACACTTCAACTTTCTAAAGGAGCATTGTAAAAATGAAACTCCTGTAACGCCTTTAATGGACTACTCCTTTAAAACAAAATCTATATACCGCAAATTAAATGTTTATTGTTTCTGCAGACCAAACCAAAAACATATACAAATATGAAATTAATCCGTTTAGTGCCAGAAAAGTTGTATGATGGGGTGTGATATATGAATTTGATTTTTTAGAGCAGTTCTTAAAGAATTGAAGAAAACCCTGAATGAGTAGTGTCACAAATCATAATCTTATAAAGTCCTGAACAAGCTACTTCTTTAATACAAAAAATAACCATACCTACATAAAATTATTTTGGTGTCTCCATATGAATTTAACAACATGATCAGGGCAAAATAGGAATTTGATTTGTGACAGTTATTCAAAAAAAAAAACAACAAAATCTCCTGCTGAAAATAAAAAGTAATAATATGCGATACAAATTTTGGTGTTTAAAAAGTCTAGATTGAATGAAATTTTTTGACGTATTAACGTAGTGTTTGTTTAGAAAATTTTATCAAATAGCCCGTATCAGCCATAGGGCTGACAAATAATTTTTCCGGGATTTTTTTATGTTTATTTACTTTTTTTTTCAAAATTCAACCCTTCTATGCCATTCCAATGACTGTAAGCTTTACAATGATACCTCAGTTAACCCGCACTCCATCTTGTTGTTGGGGAGAAGGGTCTTTCCCTTGTTTGGTGAAAATATTTTGTCCAGCATAAAGATGTCCATGTTATTTTTTTACTAATTTCAACCCCCTTATGATGCTTCCTGAACTATAAGGTTTACCCATATTATCTCATTTACCCCAATCTTTTTGGTGATTGGGGAGGAAGGTCTTTTCCTCTTTGGTAATGATATGTTGTCCAGTATAAAAATATCCATGTTATTTTTTTTAATTTCAACCCATTTATGACATTCCCCTGCCTGTAAGCTTTGCAGTGATATCTCATTTAGCCCAATCCTTTTCGTGGTTAAGGAGAAAGTTTGTTGCCCCTTCAAAAAACCTTGTCCAGCATAAAGATGTCCATGTTCATTTTTCCAAAAACATGATATTCTGGCTTAAAAATGGGAAATTACTCTTACCAATAAGTTTGATCCAATTTGAAGATCAATTTTTTTTCAACTTTCAAAGTCCATAGGGCTCTGTTTTTGTGAAAATGTGTTGTCCAACCAAAAGATGTCCATTCAATTTTTTTTTAATTTCAACCCATTTATGACATTCCCCTGCCTTTAAGCTTTGCAGTGATATCTCATTTAGCCCAATCCTTTTGCTGGTTGGGGAGGAAGGTTGTTCCTCTTTTTAGTGGAAAAACGTTGTCCAGCATTAAAATGTCCATGTTAATCCTACCAAAAATCATGATATTCTGGCTTTACATTGCCTAATTACTCTTTCCAATAAGTTTTAGCCAATTCAAATTTTAAGACAAAAAATTTTAAGTTAAAAATTTTTTAAGTTCCAAAATCCATATGGTTTCCCTTTTTTGTGAAAATGTTTTGTCCAGGCTTAAAAATGTCCATGCAAATTTTTTCTATTTCCTTTTTATAATTCTCTTTTTTTTATCTCTTTATTTTTTGTGTTGTTTTTTTTTTTTTTTTTTTTTTTTTTTTTTTTTATTTTTATTTTTTTTTTTTTTTTTTTTCAAATTTTAACTTTTTTCTTTTTTTTGTCATTCTCCGGGTCGTTATTTTTTTTTTTTTTTTAGTTTTACCCTATTCCTTTTTGTGGTTGGTGAGCAAGGTAATTCCTTTCTTTAATGAAAAAACGTTGTCCAGTATAAATATGTCCATGTTCATTTTTCCAAAAATCATGATATTATGGCTTTACATTGCCTAATTACTCTTTCCAATCAGTTTGAGCCAATTCTGAGTCAAAAGATTTTTTAAGTTCCAAAATCCATAGGGTCCCCCCTTTGGTGAAAACGCGTTGTCCACAAAAAACGTTCTACTTGCATTACTGATTTTAAGAAATTGAAAGAAAGCGTAATTAACCGTGAAGAATAAACGCCTTGGTGAATGAATAAGTGTATTATTACATGACATGACCGTAGAAAAGGATGTATTCCCCAACAACTATGTTTACTGTAACTGATTTTTTTACAAAAAAGGGAAAAAAATATTGAAGTTATTTGATACCTGTTAGCATCCAAAGTTTAACGCCAGCGTTTTTTAATAGTTCAAGCGTTGTTCTAACATCAGTCTAAAAAATAATGCAATGCAATGCATTGTTTACGAAGTCATGATAAAGTGAACACATTATTAGCTAGCACTATACTATTTTTTTATCACAATAAGGTCTGCTGTGAAGCACTAAAAGTTACTTTTTCTAAATATTACATTTTGTCAAATTACGAAGAAATGTGTTAAGTAAAATTTAAACTACCTTGTATTATGATTTATTATTTTTAAAGTTTAAAAAGTAATTACAAAAAACAATTAATACACATCAAGAATTAGCAAATTTTGTCGTCTTTGGCGTTTATTTCTATAAACAGGCACGTGGTTATTTATTCAAAGAAGGGTATACAATATATTTAAATGTTAAACACTATCCCAAAGGAAAAACGCCAAAGTTAATGCCAAATTTTACTGGTCCCTATTGCATAACAGAGGTTCATCTTCCAATGGTAAAAATCCGGGATCTATGTAAGTGTAATTCCTTACCTTTTGTGGTTCATGCAACTCGTCTGAAATTAAAACCAGGTCAAAGGATTGAAACGCCAACGTCACAATCAGAAATAAAAAAATTGGTTACCAATAAACAAACTTTTAAAAATGCTGTAGACCCTTCACCAAAATTCACTATGAATTTAAGAAAAAGAGAAAATATTAAAAAGCCTGTGCGTTTTCAATAATTGTAAATAATCTGGGGATTTGTATGATTAAAAAAAATTCAAAATCTCCTGTAGACTGTTTTGTAATATAAAATAATAATCTAGCTAATATCAAATGCAATATGTTTAGAATAGCTTATAAGAACTAGCGAGGATTATACTGTGAATATATATAGTATATATATATATATATATATATATATATATATATATATATATATATATATATATATATATATATATATATATATATATATATATATATATATATATATATATATATATATATATATAAGTCATAATGTATTCTTGGGTTAATCATTGCGGTTTACATGGGTAAGCAGGAAACCTTTTTTTTATTTTAAAGGTGTTCCGGATCAGGGATGGAAATACACCCTGCTGTCCAAAGGCTTTTATTGCCCATGATTATTATCCTATTTGACAGCCCTGGATACACCTCTACTGCTGAGAGCCGCAGAGATGAGGAGATTCCTAAGCAGCCAGATATCGCACCAATTGGATTTTTACAACCTTCTGAACGTTTTCAACCAGCTGGATGCCGCATTTGGATTAGGAGATTTTACAGATTTGCTGCTGGCGGCCTTTTTAATGGGATCCATCTTGGATCTTCTCCGCCTCCCTTTTGGCCCAGAACAACACCCTGTGCTTTTTAACCACACGGGTCAAAATCTTACTAAAGGATTTAACTTTTTGGTTCCCTTGCCAGAGGATTTCTTGTCCACAAAGGTCATACAAGTGGAATTTGCCTGCATTTGGAATTTAAGCATTTATGACCTTTGTGAGGCATTTACAACCAAGCCTTGTCCCACTCTTACCATACAACTCTCCCGCGCGCTCCTGTCAGCAACCACACCTGTAAAAGGAGTGCCTTAAGAATACCTAGATGCAGCTTGCGATACTACTTCAGACGGTTATGCTGCAACCTATTTTATTGAAAATAAGTTTTTAAAATTAAATGAAGATGAAAACAATGTTATTTATGAACATTTAAATGATATTCATTAAAAAATCTGTTTTTTAATCCTAAACGCTAACGAATTTCATGTATAAATTTATTTGATTAGTTATTTCATTTTTTTATTGTATTTTATGCTTTGTACATTTGTATTCTATATTTACAACATGTTTATAGCTGCTGTTTGGAAGTCAAAAAAAATTTAAAAAAAGAAGCTTTCAGATAAAATTAAGTAAATAATTAATTTTTGTAAAGAAGATTTAATTTTTTTGATGAATTGACATCTTACTTCTACTGGTCTTTGACTTTACTGGACAACCATTTTAAAGGTTGACCTGGACGGTCAAAATGTGGTAAGGGAGGAATGTCATGTGTCATAACAGTTTAAACACAAAAACTTAAATAATTAAAATAATGCTAATACAAAAAGAAAGTTAAACAAGTTTATTAAACAATGATGGCGATATTGATGGCATAATTAAAAGTGACCATTGACAACAGGAAACTTTAAATGTTTATTACACAAGTAAAAAGTAAACAGTCAAACACAGGGTATGATCATAAAGGCGAATTAGACAAACTATGACATAATAAGCTTTCCAGTTTAGCGCAGCATCTTTATTAAATAAATTGTACAATCTGAGGACGTTTGACAAATCAAACAATATAGGGTGATACAACATCCTCTGGGTTTT
The DNA here is from genome assembly GCA_030248175.1 of Microlaimidae sp. YZB2_3. NCBI lineage: Eukaryota > Metazoa > Nematoda > Chromadorea > Desmodorida > Microlaimidae > Microlaimidae sp. YZB2_3. The sequence continues at coordinate 11,046 of JASAMX010001426.1, read as the reverse complement.
AGATAAAGGCAAAATGTTAACAAAAAACAACCCTAGGGTAAATTACAATGAGGTGTATCCCCTGAGTATATAAGCACAACTTTTTTTAAAAGAAGAGTTTGGAAGATTTTTAGAAAGCTCAAGGGGTCTGAAAGTGTCCCTTATGACTCGAAAGAATTGAGAAGAAAAAGGTAGTTAGGTCCACTATGACCAAACTCCCGACTATATTTGCTTTAGTCTGATTCGCAGTTATGCTTAGGACTGTGAAAGAAATCTTCTAAAAGTCTTTGTTTTTTTATATACTCTGATTTTCCGCAATGACTCCTACAACCAGCTACAAATATTTTTATTTGATTTCTACGAATGTTATTTTGTTTAATTGACAGCTTCAACATTTTTATATTTTTTTTTAAAGAATGTGTGTGATTGAATGTATTTTGTATGAAGTGACTTATACCTCGTAAAACTTTTGCTTATTAATTAATGTTTGATTTCCTGTACATAATAAATTTTTAGAATCAAATTAGATTTTATTTCATCGAAAACTTATAACTCCTCATAACTAATGCATACACGCTTAATGCACATTCTTTGTTGATGGGTCTGTATGCCCCGGCAAGAGCTTACCTGAACTTGCATAAAAAAACCAAATAGCTCGGTACGGACTCCATACAACACTATTATTAAACATTTAATGGTTTAAAAGTATTTTGCTTCAGACATTAGACCCCACATGACCCTCCTCTAGGTTTCAAAATCTTCCACCCTGGGTTGACCCTCCTGGGAAACTAGGGGGTTAGATCCCCCTAGGAGCTAGGACCCCTTAGATATTCAAATATCATTTACCGGGGTAAACACCCCCAGCTTCAGTGACTATGTCTACCCTAGCTTCATCTATGGGGGGTCCCAGACTCCCAGGGGGGTTTTTGTTGTTGCATTACCTGAAACTTATCTTCCCTATGTAGATTATGCCAAGCGCAGGCGCTAGGACAAGCCAGGAGGGTAAAAAATTTCACCTCCATGGTTGAGATTCTTTTTCCAACATTAATAACAATGTTGGCAACCTTCCCTAGAGCTTTACCTTTGCCTTTAAGCTTTAGCTTTACATTTACACCCAGGGGGTTGTGACCCCCTAACTTTTTAGGGGTGTTCAGCCGGGGTGCAAAATTTTAAAATCTAGAGGGGGTTAGGTGGGGTCCGGTGTTCAAAGCAAAATATTTTTAAACAATAATAACTTCAATAATTGTTTTTTATAGGATAATACCAAAAATATATAATATACCGAAAAATGTGCAACTCCTATATAAAAAAAGTACAGAAAAGGTGGCCTTTATAATGAGCTCCTCCATTTAAATGACACTCTCCACTATAATGGCATAGTAGCCATTTTTCAATTCAGCGACGTTAAAATGGAGAGGAAGCTATTCATAATAGCCTAGATTTATTTGACTTAATTAGATAATAAAGTAATATGTGGTAGAGAGTTTGTGTTGGTTTAATATGTAAAGAGAAATGTGCGGCGGAAGTATTAGATTGTAGATATATGAAGTGAATAGTTAGGTATGGTGGGGGGATGACTAATCTAGTAAGAACGGCGCGGGAGGTCGGGTGCGTGTGGACTGAAGAAAGTAAGAAGAAGGTGGGGCGGGGGAAGTACTAGACGAGGAGTATATGAAGAGGAGAAGAAAGAATGGCTATAATGCAATAGCTATCTCTCTATTAACTCGCCTAGTTAATATGGCTATTTTGCGGAGAGTGGAATATGTAGAGAGCTGGAGAGGAAGGAAGGCTACTTCTCTGCACTTTTATATAGGGGAGGCACATTTTTCGGTATATTATATATTTTTGATAATACTACCTTTTATTGAATAAAAAGCGATATTCTGGTATACAAAGGGTGTAAAAACATGAATTTGTGTTAAAAATTTATGTTTTTGGAAGAAAATTTAGTATAAAAAAGTACTTAAAATTTTCTCGAGGGTGGAGGAAGGGGGAGGGGGGATGAGATTTCAAATTCTAGAGGGGGGTCAGGGATAAAAAATTCAGAAATTTGGGGAGAGGGAGGCCCCCAAATTTTGTGTTTTTTTTTGAGAGGGGGAGGCAAAATTTCCAACTTAGGGGAGTGGTGCTGGACCTCACCATTTCTTGCCCCTTCTCACCTTTGATAAATATAATAACAGCATAGTAAATTCATTATCCATAATACCCACCCACGGATGTAACCAGGGGGGGGCAGGGGGAGCGACTACCCCCCTGGTTGGTTAAAAATAGTTGGACGTGAGGAAAATAAGGATAGTGGTTGGGTGGGGGGCGGGGGGTGTTGAGCGTTTGCCTTTCTTAAAAGGTAGATAGTAAAATATGGGGGTTTTCAGAGGGGAAAAATTCAAATATTCGAGCACAACGCTAGTCGCTTGGCGCGAAGCTCCAAAATAGTTTGGTACCACAATTGACCTCCAAAAAGCAAAAATATTTTCCACTTTGCTTTGCTTAGCGGTCAAGTTTCATACTATGCATATGCAGGGGTTTAGCCACGATTTTGGAAAAGGGGGTTGTACTCCATACAAATTTTTCAAAAGGGGGGGTTTAGGGGTTGTACTCCAAATTTTCAAAATACGGTAAAAAAGACATTAAAAAGGGTAAAAAAATTTTGCACTTTGCGCTAAGTGATGTTTTTGCTCTTATTTTCATTGTTTTTTGAAGTTAAACTTGAAAAATTATAGGTTTACGTTAAATTTGCTGGCGTCGTTTTTAAGCAAAATTTAGGAATACCAATGGGAAATAATTCTAGTGCCCAAATAGCCGACCTGGTATTATCGTATATGGAGTTTGAATTTCTCAAAAATAACTACGAAACGCGTAAAAATACAGTAACCGCTTGCAGATATATTGATGATGTACTTTGTTCAAATTATGCGCAATTTTTGGATCTTTGTGCAAAAATTTATCCAGTGTCATTGCCGCTTACTAAAACATCAAACAGTTTATATCAATGCGATTACCTTGACTTAGATATTAAATGTGACAATGACACTATCGATATAGATGTTTTTAACAAAACCGATGTTTTTAGCTTTCATGTTGTTCGTTTTGTGCATAAATATAGCAACGTATCAAAAAACCTCCGTAAAACTGTATTTTTATCGCAGCTTATTCGTATAGGAAGAATTTGCTCTAACAAGAAAAATTTTTTAAATAAGGTTTCGCAACTATACAAACATTTCAAGTCGCTTTGCTATGGTGATAAAGAATTATCTGAAACGTGCATAGAATTTTGTCATAAATATCGGCCAATGCTTATAAAATTTGGTATCAGCAATCGTAAAAATATCAACAAGCTGATAGAATTTTGCAAAACGTGATAAAGTATAAAAAAATTTAGTATTAAGATTTTACTATTTTGTATTGCTAATTTTATCTTTATTTACTAGGCAATTTTAAAAAATTCCCATTCCACAGCTATAGATCCGTGATGGATCACGCTATTCATCCCGTGATGGGATGGCTTTTTTGACCCGAGATGGGTCGGTATTTTCGTCGGTTATAACTTTAAATATTACTTGGGGTCATACATATATATCGCACATGCATTTGTTATGATTTCAAAGTATTATTTGGCTATGTGCCAATTACAATATAGTAGGTTTTGAATTCACAATATTTCGGAACCATTTTGCACATGTTATTACATGTATATAGTTAGATTTCAATCAAATCGGTTTTTTCGGCAAAATCCTTTTATGTACGTCTAAAATTAATATAAAAGCAGAAGTTTCAAGAAAGGTTTTTCATCACTGGATTTACTGATTTAAACGACTACAATGTATACAACTGTATTGTTTTACGATTAATATTAAAAATTTTTTTCTATATCTTAATATCGTGAATACCAACGAAGTCAGTAGCAGCGTGGCGCAAACGAGGATGGTCCAGCGGTCGAGGCCCAAAACAATATTACAGGAAACCGCAGAAGAAGGAACCGTAAGTGAACAGCGCGCCAAAATACGTAGTTGGAATAAAAGCGAGGATAGCACGGTATAGCAATTTATCTAGCAAATTTCTTATTTTTATATACTGCAAGTATTAGAATATGTAATAAAAACTAAAATTCTGCTTATAACATCTTATAATTTAAAAATATTAGTTTTATTTAACTTAACCGTTACTTTCTGCTATACGCATACTCTATAATTTTTTTAGTTTTTATTACGAGCCTCTTAAGTAATATGGTGGATTCTATTGAGAAGCTCCGACTACCATATTCTTAAAGCTTGATCAAAAAATATGTCTAGAATTAGGAGCGAAACATATTTTTTGGCAATAGTTATTGTACTTATTCTACTTGCAATCTGCATGTTTTGTTATTGTTTTAGTTTTAACGCAGGAAACAAATAAGGAAAAGGTATTTAATTTACTAATATATATGCAATATAATATCATATTATTTTATTTTGTTAGGGTATATTACAGTTTATTTTGGCATTTATATAATTTTTTATAAAAATAACCTTAAAAATTTTTTTTTGGTTTCTCTAATAACCCCCCGCCTTCTTTTTCACTTCATTTTCTATTTTTATTAAAAAGGTATAACTTTTGAAATCTTCAAAAATTTTCAAAAAAAATTTTCAAAAATTGTCTTTGAAATTCATTAGAAACATCACTTAAAAGTTGTAAAAGGGGTATAAATGTTGAGCACTGAGCGGAGGGAAGCGCAAAAAAAATTTTTAAAATTGTTCTCTTAGGACCCCAGAATTTTTACCACCGCCAGCCCAAAAGGGGGGGGGTTACAACTTACAACCCCCATAACCACCCCCCTGGCTATGCCCTTGTGCGTATGCATATTTCTTGTCATTTAACTTGCTTAATGTTATTGGAAAAATAATTTTAATAAACAATAAGTATATACTACACATCAAGCAAAACAAAGAATCACATTTGGTTGATTTGTGTTTTACCTTTCCTTTTCATCTCCTAAAATTTCAAGCCGCCTACAACAATGGCTTGGCTTGGTATTTTTTTCCATATAGGTAGCCTAAAATACATGGAGACAGACCTGTGCACTGCCCCCCTGGGGTTTTATTGGGGGAAATACTTCCAAAACGGGGAAGAGCACAGGAGGAAACTTTTTTAAAACAGAAAGAGGCAATAAAACAGGGGGGCAAGCAGGGAAGAAAGAAAAAAAGGAAAGAAAAGAGAAACAGAGGAAAAAAAGAAGGGAAGAGGGAAAAAGGGACAAAAAAAAACAAAAAAAATGTACAAATAGGTATAAAATGGCTTAAAAAGCATTGAAATAGACTAAAAACTGCAAAAAAATGGCAATGATGGCGTCATAATAGGTCAAAAATGTCGTCATAATTTATGGGTACTTTTTCATTTTTTGGTGGGATGGAAGGAGCAATGAAACAGGGGGGGGGCAAATTCTCCAATAAAGAGGGGGGGCATTTTCAGATTGTGCACAGGTCTGTGGAGATGCAGCTCATCTGATTTGGTTTACAGTGTGGGTGTAGGGTGTAGCCAGGGGGGTTTTAAAGGTCTCTAAAACAGGATTTTATTGGGCGGAATTCCAAAACGGGGGGCATGGTGGCAACTTTTTTGAAATAGGGGGCTATATAATGGGGGAAAAGCAGGGGAGAAAAAAAAGAGAAAAAAAAAGAAAGAAAAAGGGAAAAAAGGGACAAAAAAGCGAAAATAAGGTAAAAATAGGTCTAAAATGGCTTAAAACGCATTGAAACGGGCTAAAAACCCCTAACCTTTAAAAAAATTATGGGGCGCTGCCCCCTCCCCCCAAATCTTTTTTTAAGGGGGGGGAGCCTTCCCCCCCCAAAAACCCTGGGTATGTCCCTGATACCGCCACCTGGGTACGTCCCTGATACCACCATAATGAACTATATTTCAATACACTGGTATTCTGGTGTGACAATATTTTTTATAAAACCAAATACGTTTTCAAGCATTGGCGACAGTGCTAGAAGAGCGGGAATGTTCAATTTTTGTTTCAATATGAGTTTTTAAAAATAATTTTCGGTTGTACCATTCTGCTCAAGTTTGCTACCATATTCATAGATACACTTCTGTTCCATAAATACACTACTGTTCCATAAATGCAATTTCTCAACAAATACAGTATCAAAAATAAAGTTAAAAAGTTATTCAGCTTAACATTGTGGCTTGCGTTAATGTTTACAGCTACTGAAAAAAGTTTAAGCACAGAATGACCAGAAAAAATAAACAATTTTTGAAAGGTGATATTGTCATACCTTCTAAACAGCTCAAAAGGATTTAATTTTTTTACACTATTAGTGTAGAAAACAGATAATGGTCAGGTGGGTGTGGTAGATTTTTAACTGCATTAAAAAGCTCTAAGCTCTTCAAAACACTTTTTAATGTGCTACTAAAAATTTTGTTTTGCAAAATGTTCACAGTATGAGAGCTATGTTTGTGATATTTTGACAAACTTTACTTTTGGCCAATTTTTTTGCTATTTTTAGTCACTTGTCTTCTGTTTTTATTTTGTATACCTGTTTTAAAAAATTTGACCCCGCCCTTCCCCAATTTTAAAAATGACTGCCTTCATATCTTAAAGGGGGGTAATAAACAAGTTTGATTCATAAGTGGGTAGCCTTCAGATTTTATCTTATAGAAAAACACAAAAGCAAAAATATTAGCTTACCTTTTATTTGTAAGTTCTTTAAATCAATACAAACTGATGGATTTTGACAATCAGTGCACGTTTTAAACTTTAGGTAATGAACATCATTGTATTTATCCTAGAAAAATTTGTCCGTTTAATTTAAGAAACATTATAATAATTATAATAATAATGTTTGTTCACTAACATAATAATAATGTTCACTAAACTTCCGACAAAATTTTACAAAAAAAAGGTACACATGTGGCTTTTGCACGCGGCAACACTCACAGTGCACGACAGTGTATTTATTGTTTTTCTTAAAGGTATAAAAAAAGTTTTTGCACAACTTATAGATAAACTAAAAAATTTTGCACAACTAAAAATTAAGAATATTTTCAAAGTAATATATAAAAAAGTAAGTGTTATTTTTAAAGAATATAATAGAAATTATTGAGCATATTCTAAAGAAAAATAAAACAGATTCTAAAAATATAGAAAAAATAGAATTTTAAAATTTCTTTATAAATAAGTGTTCTATATTAATTAATGAAAAACAACCAAAAAATCCAAAGTTCAAATGAATATTATATAATATACTTAAACTAATATAATTCAACATTTTGAAAATAATAGCCGTCAGTAAATTAAAAATAAATGTTAAAAATATAAACAAATATAATCCAACATTTATTATTCTTAAAATAAATTTCAGTACAAGAACGGTAGTAAAAAGCATTTTATTATAAAAGCAAGCTTTTGGTACATCCTGGTACCATCTTCAGGCGATTTCTAAAACAAAACAAAACAAGACATTAGTTCAAGATAAAATAACAAGTATAAAACATATTGATAAATAGTTTACACAATTAAAAAAAAACACATGAATAGAAAGAATTGGTGATAAGTGACGATTTTTTTAAATTTAAAATTGGTAAAATTTGAAACAAAAAAGAGAGGTTAACTGTAATAAAAAAGGAATAAGTATAAACCGGTGAAAAAGTACAGGATATGTTGAAAAAAAACAAACAAATTAGACGATTATTTTACAGAAAAAAAGGGTTGTACACGGGGACAGTTAGGTAAAAACAAGAAAAGGGAGGAAAACACCAAGTTAATTAAGACTAAGCAAATAATAACAACAGCGCAGACAATTCTTGACTATTAAGACTATTAAAAGAAGCTCTTTAAAATATTAAAAGAAGCTCTATTTATAAATTTAAATTCGAAATCGCGATCTTTAAATACAGCAAAAACCGAAATCCACCCAATGCTATTACTTGCAGCAAAAAACACTTACCAAAAGAACTTCTTCAATTTTAATCAATATTCTTTTTCTTTAATCAATATTCAGTCATTTTGTTTTCCAAACAGCTGACACAAGACTGTCATTCTTACTAATTATGAACACTTCTTTTTGTTTACTCTATGATTTACTCTGGTGTGATTTACTCGTTTTATTGCCGCTAATTTTATGCACCTTTTTGAGAAGTTTTATCAAATATTGATTTTTTGACCTTGTTGTTTTATTTAATTATGTATATATCACTGTTTTTTTTGACATTATTTTAAAATATTGTAATTGTTATATTGTTTTAGAGCCTTTGAAAAAGAAGCACGCAGTTGCTTTGAAACGTCGGAATAAAGTTTTATTTGAAGCTTGTTTGCTTGCAATTAAAAATTGGGGTTAAAGCCCGGAAATACTTCAATATCTGTTAATATGGAACCCCGAAAACCGGTGAAACTTAAAATAAGAAATATTTGCAAGTGAACTATAGAGGTTTTGCCTGGCTCATTTCTTTACATAAGAAATACCCCACATATAGAAATGTGCGCGCGTCCACCTGTAATTAACCCGTCCAGCTGGCTAAAATTTGGAAGCAGGACGAACTTATTAAGTTAGCATTTACATTGATAGGTTTAAAACAATCACGCAGTTTTACGGAAATCGCTGCACTAATTAAATGAATAAAAAATTTATAAACACGATAAAGGTTTTTTCTGCTTTACTTTATGAGTATTTGATTTAAAGATCTTTAAAACGTTTAAAGTGACTTGTTTTAACAAAAAATGTTTTATTAGCATAATTTACATACAATATACATTTTAATAGCTTTGTATACGATAGCGTACGATAAAGTAGGATTTTTTCTCACAGCGGCTACAGATTTTAACACATGTTTTATTTTCACAATTAATTATCATTAACTATATTATGCAAATAACTGAAAATCAATTTTACATGTTTTTATGCTCAAAAATTCACTGGAATAGATTTGTGGAGTGCAAAATCGATTTTTAAAGACTTTTAAAAGGGGTTTTTAGAAATAAAAATATTAATAATATCATCAGTAATAACAATATAAATATTATAAGACAAGTATGTAATTTAAATTTTGGGTCCGTGGTCCCGCCACAAAAGAAGAATTCGTTATAAAACCAGTGATTTTTACCAATTTTTTTGGAAACCAGAGATTAAAAAACAATATTAAAACAATTTTGAATATTTTTATCAACTTCTGACCATTATTTAGGACTGTTTTAAGCATAATTATGAGTGATTTTTAAAGACTTTTAAAATGGGTTTTTAGAAATAAAAATATTAATAATATCATCAGTAATAACAATATAAATATTATAAGACAAGTATGTAATTTAAATTTTGGGTCCATGGTTCCGCCACAAAATAAGAATTCGTTATAAAACCAGTGATTTTTACCAATTTTTTTGGAAACCGGAGATTAAAAAACAATATTAAAACAATTTCGAATATTTTTGTCAACTTCTGACCATTATTTAGGACTGTTTTAAGCGTAATTACCAGTTTTCATATGTAAATTTATTTCGGTTAACCAGAAAAAACATTTTGTAATGCTTTAATTTAATACAAAAAAAGCACGTTAAAATTTCTCAAATAAATGTTTAATTGTTTGTAGTGTTTCTAATTTTAAAAATAATGCAACAAAATGCATTTAATTTGAATGTAACTTTGTTTTGTGGTGGGACCGCCGACCCAATTTTTGTAATGCTAGTTAGGTCCATTACTTTTTAATTATTTAAGAAATTAGTACAACGCGGAGCTCTAGAGTTTCAAATTTAAAAAATAATGCAACAAAATGCATTTAATTTGAATGTAACTTTGTTTCGTGGTGGGACCGCCGACCCAATTTTTGTAATGCTAGTTAGGTCCATTACTTTTTAATTATTTAGGAAATTAGTACAACGCGGAGCTCTAGAGTTTCAAAAATTAAAGCTTATGATTATTAATTGTAAAATAATTGCTTAAGGTTAAAAATTTCTAAGTAGAAAAATTATTCTGGTTTATTTTGGTGTTTGTAAATTTTGAAATAGGTTCATTGTCAGAATCACTATCGTTTTTTACTTCAAATCTTTGTGCCCGTTTAGCAGTGAAATTAATAATAGGCTCGTTGTCAGAATCATGATCATCATAAAGCTAACAAACAGCTTTTTATTAAGAAACATATGCATCAAGAAAATATTTTATTTTTAAAAACCATTATATTTTTCAAACAATTGTGTTAAATATTTTATGTTTGAAAATTTCCTACGTTTTGCAAGCAGTGTTTCAAATTCTTCATGCAGCAAGAGCCTTATAAGGCATATGCCCCCCAGGGCGGGCATATGCGCTTAAGTAAACAAAGGGAGGAGGCGGCCGGCTATAGCCAAAATGCAAAGCTTTTATTTCCCACTGCTTCCCTTCATGTGGATCTACCTTATAATTGCGCAATGCGTTTTTAAGTTGGGAGGCGTCCTGTTGTCCCTCCGGCCGTCCTTGGCATTTTTAATTTTTTTCTTTTGGCATTTTTAATTTTTTTCTTTGAGAAGGATTTTTTATAACTTTTCGCTCATAATTCTTCTTCACATTAAAACTTTTCGCACTCCTCCTATCCCTGCAAAAAATTTGAGCGAAATTTCCACCCTCCAAATTCATTATTAAAAAAGGGTTATTTCCGTTAAAAAAAACCGGATGTCGCGGAGGGAAATTCGGAAGGAAGGGCGATCCCATTTAGGGTCTTTGAATAACGCAGCTCACTCCCCATCCACTTTAAAGCCCAATCGCGCACGCGGCGGCCTAAAAGGTTTTAGCTGGCGAGAGCTTTTAGATTGCAGAAACAAGAATGCGCGAGAATGCCAGAGCCAGTTGGCAAAATTGAGTGACCTTAGCGGGCGCGTATGTATATAGCCAGTGCCCGCTAAAACATGCCGTCTGCCAAACCACAAACAGGTTTTTCGCCCTCTGCCTGCTTAAACAGCGTTGGTAGCGTCGCTTATTACCTTTCTCCATTGGTAGCGTCCATAAGCGTGTTTATTATTTGTTATTTCTAATACTAAGCGTGTTTATTTATAAAGAAATTTTAAAAATATGTTTTTATATTTTTAAAATTCCTTTAACATTTTTGAAAATATTTGTTTTTAATATT
>JASAMX010001425.1:0-14132 GCA_030248175.1 Microlaimidae sp. YZB2_3 | reverse complement strand
ACTCCTTATGGTTGCAAATACATAAACAAGAACATGACTCAATAATATCAAAAATGGTTCAAAATCTAAAATATTAGCAATAAATTAAACACATTTTTAATTTTTTTCAAAACTTGTCACAGAACTAAGTAATGTAATTATTGATTTAATGTGTTTCATTTAAAAAAATAATTTTAATCAAATATCTAAATTTTAAGTGTATACAGTATAACAACCGCTAAAATAAATCCTTGAAAACTACATACCATTTTCACAATGGGTATTATTATAACCTTCAACACAGCTGCAATGATAGCTGTCTATTAGATCTATGCAGGTTGCTCCATTAGAACATGGGTTGCTTTCACATTCATTGATTTCTAAAATATTGTTAAGAAAGAAACTTATTGATAATCTGTCAAAATTAAACCAATAAATTATATTGATTTTAGAAACTTTTTATAGCCTTACATTTTGTTTGTTACAAAATAAATTGCAGACATAAAAATTAAAACAAAAAACATTTTTTAGCTATTTCTTGTTTAGTAAATGGTCTGGCTTTTTTTTCAAAAGAAAACCAATCACATGGTCCTGTAAAGGATAAACCATGAGACAACCACTTATAAAAGTTTAATATATTAAATGCAGTACTCAGTGAAATTACAATAATATTTTTATATTGGGTGCTCTTTGTTTTTTTGTTAAAGTTACCGTTAAGTTTTGAACAAATATATGGGTTTTTAGGTTTTTAGGCAAAAAATTCGTCTAAACCACACCATTTTCGCAGTGTGTACTGTTGAAGCCAGGTGGACAGCTACAATGGTACTGATTAATTAAGTCAATGCAAGTAGCTCCGTTTGAACATGGATTGCTTTCACATTCATTAATTTCTAAATATAAAATTTTTAATAAACAGAATTCCCAGATCTTGAAAAAGTGGGTTGGTGTCCTATAGTATTATTAAAATATTTAATAAAAAAAGATTTAAGAAATCAAAATGCACACATATCATTTAATTTACACGTTGAAATGGAAGTACTTTTTAAAAAATTTAGAATTGACCAAAATCAAATAAGGATTAGTTTGCATACAACATGATTAAAATTGCAATACATCCTAAATTGGATTTTGAAAGTTTCGTGGTTTTTATCAAAAAAAAATCATGCATACATACAGCAAATGTACTAAGATTGTACTAACCAAAATAAAAAGATGTATTGAAAATTCAATATTGTTGTATGCAAATTATTCCTCTTATGTGGGTTTCGTTAATTATCTTTGGCTTTGGGCTTTGCAATAAAATTTATTGTTTTTTTTGTAATTTGTACTGTGTGTATTTTGAACTGTGAAACCTTACATAATTGGTTTTAGGTTTAAAAAAACTATTAATATTTCAATGTTGAGTACAGAGGAATGTAGAATGCAAAGATTTTTAAAGCTTCAATTTTTTAAGAGTTATTTTTTAATTTTTATTTAAAGTCAATGTAAAATTGTACAATTTAGAGAAGTGTATTTTTAGGGCTTCTGGCCATAACCATTTAAGTAGTTTATTAAAACTAAATATTACCTAATAAAGATTAACAAAAAGTATTTTTGATTTAATTAAATGAAACAAAAATTAGAATAAAACTGTGGCATTGGTTTATGAACAGAAAACAATAAATTTTACCATTATGGCAATGGGTGTAATTATATCCTTCAACACATATACAATGATAACCACTGATTAAATCCACACAAGTACCACCATTGGAACATGGCGAGCTTTCACATTCATTGATTTCTGATTAATTAAAAACAAATGATAAAAAAATTGTTGGAGTTGTAAACTTAAAAAAAATAATTCAAATTTGAATATAAAACAAAAATTTTGTCCCTATAAAACAAAAGCTTTGACAGTTTTGTCTATTTTGAAGTCTACAAAAATGTTTGTTTAATTATGTCAAAAAAATTTCTTCACAAAATTGTTAATAAGTTGTGTTAAATTATCTCCAATTATATCAATTTTTTAAAAAGGCATATCTTGTTTATATTAATATAATAAGTTAGTTTATTAGTTATTAAATAATTAGATTTAACATGTTGATTTTATAAGTTTTTATTTAAAATTTAGTTTATTGGCAAATTTACTTTTGATTTAGAGAAAATGATACACAAAAATCAAGAGCCATTAATTTGTGTTATTACCATACCAAAAAAATAATAAAAAGAAATGTTGATAAAAATACCATTTTCACAGTGTGTATAGTTGTAACCGGCAGCACAAATACAGTGATACCCATTGATTAAATTGACGCAAGTTCCTCCATTGGAACATGGATTGCTTTCACATTCATTTATTTCTAAAAGTTTGGTTAATTAATATACACTTTTTACACTTAAACCAATAAAATAAATTATGTCTTATAGCATCAGACTATAAAGTATATTATCTATATAAACTTGTCCCTTGGAAGCAGAAAAATCATGTCTGTAAAATTAACCAAAACTTTTTCAGTAGTTGATTTAATTGATATTTAAGTGTTTTTGCAGTATTATTGGAATTCTTTTAAACCAAATTTTCCCTACCAAAGACAGCTAATTAAAAATATTTATAGGATATGATAGTCAATATTGAAGAAATGTTCAATGTTTTAAATCAGATAAACTGAATTGAAATTATAGTATAACCGATTTTAATTCGGCCAGATTTATAATGGCCACTGGTTTTTAATTTCGCCATATGCAAAATGCTCCCAATAGCCCACAAAAAATATTTTGCGTGAATAACTTTTAGAGGATAGTAAGGTTTGAGAAGGATTAATGTAACAAAATATCTCCAGTGGTTCAGGAGTTATCATCCCACAAAAATGGCGTTTTTTGACAATTCTGTACGTGAAAGACTGCTCAATGAGTATAATGATTTAAGATACAAATTATGTACTAAAAAGAGCGGCTACTTTTTACTTTAGTTTGATACCTTGCTTGTTAAGATTGGTGCAGTATTTGTTAAAATATTCCATTCTTTGTACAAAAAACCCTCAATATTTTTCGCTAAAAGGACAAATTGTAGGAAAGAAAGGTTAGGCAAACTTCACAAAATCACTGCCGTCTTTTGGTGTTTCTAACAAAAAAGTCGAGGGTTTTTTTGAACAAGAAACACAAATTTTAACAAATATTGCACCAATTTTAACGATCAAGGAAATAAAGTAGAAAATAACCGCTTTCTTTGAGTGCATAATTTGTAACGCAAATCGTTATACCCATTGAGCAATCTTTCACATACAGAATTGTTGATAAACATCATTTTGGGGGTCATAACTCCTGAACCACTGGATATATTTTTTTGAAAATTTTTTGTGGGCTATTGGGAGCATTTTGCATATGGCAAAAATAAAAACCAGTGGCCATTATAAATCTAGCCGAATTTAAATCAGTTATACTATAATTTCAATTCAGTTTATCTGATTTAAAACATTAAACATTTCTTCAATATTGACTATCATATCCTATAAATATTTTTAATTAACTGTCTTTGGTAGGGGAAATTTGGTTTAAAAGAATTCCAATAATACTGCAAAAACACTTAAATTAACTACTGAAAAAGTTTTGGTTAATTTTACAGACATAATTTTTCTGCTTCCAAGGGACAAGTTTATATAGATAATATACTTTATAGTCTGATGCTATAAGACATAATTTATTTTATTGGTTTAATGTAAAAGTGTATATTAATTAACCAAATTTTTAGAAATAAATGAATGTGAAAGCAACCGTCGGCGCGGGGGAAAACACAAAAGCCGACCAATAAAAAAAACCAAAAAAAAAAAAAAAAAAAAAAAAAAAAAAACAAAAAACAAAAAAACAACAAAAAAGACAAGAACAAAAAATGAAAAAACAAGAACAAACAGAACAAATACAAACAAATTATAATAAATGAATGTGAAAGCAACCCATGTTCCAATGGAGGAACTTGCGTCAATTTAATCAATGGGTATCACTGTATTTGTGCTGCCGGTTACAACTATACACACTGTGAAAATGGTATTTTTATCAACTTTTCTTTTTATTATTTTTCTGGTATCGTAATAACACAAATTATTGGTTCTGGGTTTTTGCGTATCATTTTCTTTAAATCAAAAGTACATTTGCCAATAAAGTAAATTTTAAATAAAAAAATTATAAAATCAATATGTTAAATCTAATTATTTAATAACTAATGAACTAACTTATTATATTAATATAAACAAGATATGCCATTTTAAAAAATTGATATAATTGGAGATAATTTAACACAACTTATTAACAATTTTGTGAAGAAATTTTTTTGACATAATTAAACAAACATTTTTGTAGACTTCAAAATAGACAAAACTGTCAAAGCTTTTGTTTTATAGGGACAAAATTTTTGTTTTATATTCAAATTTGAATTATTTTTTTTAAGTTTACAACTCCAACAATTTTTTTATCATTTGTTTTTAATTAATCAGAAATCAATGAATGTGAAAGCTCGCCATGTTCCAATGGTGGTACTTGTGTGGATTTAATCAGTGGTTATCATTGTATATGTGTTGAAGGATATAATTACACCCATTGCCATAATGGTAAAATTTATTGTTTTCTGTTCATAAACCAATGCCACAGTTTTATTCTAATTTTTGTTTCATCTAATTAAATCAAAAATAGTTTTCGTTAATCGTTTTAGGTAAAATTTAGTTTTAATAAACTAATTTTAAATTATTTATTTTTTATGTTTTTTTAAAAAAAAAGAAATCTACTTTAACATAAAATTCCTTAAATGATTGTCTTAAATGGTTATGGCCAGAAGCCCTAAAAATACACTTTTCTAAATTGTACAATTTTACATTGACCTTAAATAAAAATTAAAAAATAACTCTTAAAAAATTGAAGCTTTAAAAATCTATGCATTCTATATCCCTCTGTACTCAACATTGAAATATTAATAGTTTTTTTAAACCTAAAACCAATATTGTAAGGTTTCACAGTTCAAAATACACACAGTACAAAATTTAAATTAAAAAAAAAACAATAAATTTTATTGCAAAGCCCAAAGCCAAAGGAATAATTGACCAAAGCCGCATAAGAAATAATTTGCATACAACAGTATTGAATTCGCAATACATCCTTATTATTTTGAGTTCAGTACAATTTTAGTACACTTGCTGTATGTATGATGATTGTTTTTTTGATAAAAACCACGAAACTCAAAATCCAAAGGATGTATTGCAAATTTTATCATGTTGTATGCAAACTAATCCTTATGTGACTTTGGTCGATTCTAAATTTTAAAAAGTACTTCCATTTCAACCGTGTAAATTAAATGATATGTGTGCATTTTTGAATTCTTAAATCTTATTATTAAATATTTTAATAATACTATAGGACACCAACCCACTTTTTCAAGATCTGTGATTTTTGTTTATTAAATGTTATTTTATTTAGAAATTAATGAATGTGAAAGCAATCCATGTTCAAACGGAGCTACTTGCATCGACTTAATTAATCAGTACCATTGCAGCTGTCCACCTGGCTTCAACAGTACACACTGCGAAAATGGTGTGGTTTAGACGAATTTTTTGCCTAAAAACCTAAAAACCCATATATTTGTTCAAAACTTAACGGTAACTTTAACAAAAAAACAAAGAGCACCCAATATAAAAATATTATTGTAATTTCACTGAATACTGCATTCAATATATTAAACTTTCAAAAGTGGTTGTCTCATGGTTTATCATTTGCAGGACCATGTGATTGGTTTTCTTTTGAAATAAAAGCCAGACCATTTACTAAACAAAAAATAGCTAAAAAAATTTTTGTTTTAATTTTTATGTCTGCAATTTATTTTGTAACAAACAAAATGTAAGACTTTAAAAGTTTCTAAAATCAATATGATTTATTGGTTTAATTTTGACAGATTATCAATAAGTTTCTTTCTTAACAATATTTTAGAAATCAATGAATGTGAAAGCAACCCATGTTCTAATGGAGCAACCTGCATAGATCTAATAGACAGCTATCATTGCAGCTGTGTTGAAGGTTATAATAATACCCATTGTGAAAATGGTATGTAGTTTTTAAGGATTTATTTTAACGGTTGTGATACTGTATACACTTAAAATTTAGATATTTGATTAAAATTATTTTTTTTAAATAAAACACATTAAATCCATAATTACATTATCCACTTCTGTGACAAGTTTTGAAAAAATTTGAAAATGTGTTTAATTTAGTGCTATTATTTTAGATTTTGAACCATTTTTGATATTATTGAGTCATGTTCTTGTTTATGTATTTGCAACCATAATGAGTTTACAATAATATTGTACTTGTTGATTTATTATGCAATAGTATAATTAATGTATTTGACTTGGTTTTACATGATTTGCTACCTTTAAAATTTACTGTTTTAGAAATAAATGAATGTGAAAGCAATCCATGTTCAAATGGCGCGACTTGCATTGATCTTGTTAATCAGTACCACTGCATATGCCCTCCTGGTTATAATTACACCCATTGCCAAAATGGTAATTATTACATTTTTTTTTTTTTTTTTTTTTTTTTTTTTTTTTTTTTTTTTTTAAATGGTAATTATTACATATTAGTATACAAAAATATTAAATAGACCGTTTTTTACAAGCAGTTTGTTCTTTTTTTTATATTTTTGATATTAGTATACAAAAATATTAATATAGACTAGTTTTTTGAATAAGCGTTTTTTTATTGTACAAGAGGGGGTACAAAAAAGAAAAAATAAAGTTTGAAAAAATCGTAGTTTTGTTAGTTTCTTTAGTTTAAAGGTGCAGTGCGGATTCAAACTTTTTTTTCGATTTTGATAATTTTTTGTGAAAACCTTACCCCTGCGCCCAATAGCCCACAAAAATTTTTCAACAAAATATCTCCAGTGGTTCAGTAGTTATGATCCCACAAAAATGGCGTTTTTTGACCATTCTGTACGTGAAAGATTGCTTAATGAGTATAATGATTTAAGTTACAAATTAGTTACTAAATAGAGCGGCTACTTTTTACTTTAGTTTGATACCTTGATTGTTAAGATTGGTGCAGTATTTGTTGAAATATTCCATTTTACGTACAAAAACCCTCAATTTTTTCGCTAAAAAGACGAAATGCAGGAAAGAAAGGTTAGGCAAACTTCACAAAATCACTCTCATCTTTTGGTGTTTTTAACAAAAAAGTTGCGGGTTTTTTTGAATGGGAAACACAATATTTCAACAAATATTGCACCAATTTTAACGATCAAGGAAATAAAGTAGAAAGTAGCCGCCTTCTATGAGTGCATAATTTGTAACGTAAATTGTTATACCCATTGAGTAATCTTTCACATACAGAATTGTTGAAAAACGCCATTTTGGGGGTTATAACTCCTGAACCACTGGAGATATTTTTTTGAAAAATTTTTTGTGGGCTATTGGGGGCAGAAGTAATGTTTTCCTAAAAATTATCAAAATCGAAGACAAAAGGTTTGACTCCGCATTACACCTTTAAACCTATACAAAATAACATTAATATACAATAAAATATTTTACTATGTTGAAGTAATGTAAAATACCATTTTATACTAAATAATTTTAGTTTTTCTTTATTAAACAGTACAACAGTGGGTAATCAGCACTAACATAGTTTTTTTAACTCTGGAATTATATTTGTTGTATCATATTTAATTCTAAATACACTTTAAGCATTTTTGAGCACAAAAAAAGATTGTCTAACATGAAGTGTAATATGTAAGGTATTAACTGTAAGGTCTTAAATTCCACCAGTCTTGATTTTAGCCAACGGCTGTTATTTTTGCCATCCGCAAAGTTGAGAAATGAATTATATATGACTAGCTAGATTACAAAATGACCGATCTAGCCATATGCAGTTGATTTTTAAATTTTGCATATGGCAAAAATAAAAACCAGTGGCTTTTATAAATCTAGCCGAATTTAAATCAGGTAAACTATAATTTCAACGCGGTTTATTTGATTTAAAACATTAAACATTTCTTCAATATCGACTATCATCTCCTATAAATATTTTTAATTAAGTGTCTTTGGTAGGGGAAATTTTGGTTAAAAAAATTCAAATAATACTGCAAAAACACTTTAATATCAACTAAATTAACTAGTGAAAAAGTTTTGGTTAATTTTTACAGACATAATTTTTCTGCTTTCCAGTGACTAGTTTATATCGATAATATAATTTTCAGTCTGATGCTATAAGACATAATTTATTTTATTAGTTTATTGTAAAAGTGTATATTAATTAACCAAACTTTTAGAAATAAATGAATGTGAAAGCAATCCATGTTCCAATGGAGGAACTTGCGTCAATTTAATCAATGGGTATCACTGTATTTGTGCTGCCGGTTACAACTATACACACTGTGAAAATGGTATTTTTATCAACTTTTCTTTTTATTATTTTTTTGGTATGGTAATAACACAAATTAATGGTTCTGGGTTTTTGTGTATCATTTTCTCTAAATCAAAAGTACATTTGCCAATAAACTAAATTTTAAATAAAAAATTATAAAATCAATATGTTAAATCTAATTATTTAATAACTAATGAACTAACTTATTATATTAATATCAACAGGATTTGCCATTTTAAAAAATTGATATAATTGGACATAATTTAACACAACTTATTAACAATTTTGTGAAGAAATTTTTTTGACATAATTAAACAAACATTTTTGTAGATTTCAAAATAGACAAAACTGTCAAACTTTTGTTTTATAAGGACAAAATTTTTGTTTTATATGCAAATTTGAATTATTTTTTTTAAGTTTACAACTCCAACAATTTTTTTATCATTTGTTTTTAATTAATCAGAAATCAATGAATGTGAAAGCTCGCCATGTTCCAATGGTGGTACTTGTGTGGATTTAATCAGTGGTTATCATTGTATATGTGTTGAAGGATATAATTACACCCATTGCCATAATGGTAAAATTTATTGTTTTCTGTTCATAAACCAATGCCACAGTTTTATTCTAATTTTTGTTGCATTTAATTAAATCAAAAATACTTTTTGTTAATCTTTATTAGGTAATATTTAGTTTATAAACTAATTTTAAATTATATTTTTTTATTCTTTTTTTTTTTTTTTTTTTAATAAAAAAATTGAAATCTACTTTAACATAAAATTCCTTAAATGATTGTCTTAAATGGTTATGGCCAGAAGCCCTAAAAATACACTTCTCTAAATTGTACAATTTTACATTGACTTTAAATAAAAATTAAAAAATAACTCATAAAAAATTGAAGCTTTAAAAACCTATGCATTTTATATCCTCTAGGGGGTGTGGTTTTGGTGTGTTGTGTGTTGGTGGTTTAGTGTTTTGTGTGTGTGTGTGTTTTTTATTTTTAAAAAAACTAGATTACACCAACCCACTTTTTCAAGATCTGGGATTTTTGTTTATTAAAAATTTTATATTTAGAAATTAATGAATGTGAAAGCAATCCATGTTCAAACGGAGCTACTTGCATTGACTTAATTAATCAGTACCATTGTAGCTGTCCACCTGGCTTCAACAGTACACACTGCGAAAATGGTGTGGTTTAGACGAATTTTTTGCCTAAAAACCTAAAAACCCATATATTTGTTCAAAACTTAACGGTAACTTTAACAAAAAAACAAAGAGCACCCAATATAAAAATATTATTGTAATTTCACTGAGTACTGCATTCAATATATTAAACTTTTAAAAGTGGTTGTCTCATGGTTTATCCTTTGCAGGACCATATGATTGGTTTTCTTTTGAAAAAAAAGCCAGATCATTTACTAAACAAGAAATAGCTAAAAAAAATTTTTTTGTTTTAATTTTTATGTTCTGCAATTTATTTTGTAACAAACAAAATGTAAGGCTATAAAAGTTTCTAAAATCAATATAATTTATTGGTTTAATTTTGACAGATTATCAATAAGTTTCTTTCTTAACAATATTTTAGAAATCAATGAATGTGAAAGCAACCCATGTTCTAATGGAGCAACCTGCATAGATCTAATAGACAGCTATCATTGCAGCTGTGTTGAAGGTTATAATAATACCCATTGTGAAAATGGTATGTAGTTTTCAAGGATTTATTTTAGCGGTTGTTATTGTATTGTATTGTATTGTATTTATTTTTTGTCTACGACTGGGACATACAAAGCAATAGAAACATTGCACTGATTTAGTATGCACCAAGAAACAAAAGACTAGTAATATGATAAATGAAATACATTAAGCCAAAGGTCAGCCAACCAACCACTTCTGTCCCATTAGGATTCGCGACTCCCATGAGAAATAAGCGATTGGCAACCTAAAGCAAAAATGACTGATGTATTTCAAGATTTTAGAAATAATTACATATAAACATAGCATTTAAATAAAATTATATAACGAAAAAACAATTAAATCACATTATAAAAAGGAATATTTCCAAAAAGATTATGTAAACAGATATAATCACGCATTCGACAATAAAATAGTTTTTTGTTAAGTTCACAGAAATCTGTATTCAAACTGTTCCAAAGTCTAATACATTGTCTTAATGCAGATGAATTTGATCGATTGAGTGTTTTAGTAGGCAGTTCGTATTCTAAACGGTTTGTTTGCAGTCGTTGTGACCTTCTGAAATTATGATTTGCAGTCAAAGAGAAATATTCTTGAGGCGGAATTCGAAACTCATGGTGATAGGAATAAATTAGTCTTGTCCGATAACTTGCAGCAGTTAATCCTATAGAGGGGATTCCGCTTAGGCGTTGTAAATGTTCATATGAATGTTCATAATTTTTGAAAATCATTTGAAGACCAGATTTAAGGGCTTTATCCAACAAAACTCTGTCTTTTTGAAACATTGGATAATAGATTGCAAGTCCATATGCCATTGAGGGGAAAATCGCACTAAAAAATATTTGTTTAATGATTTTAGAACTAACGGTTTTACCAAATAGTTTAGCTAAGGCACCAGTAGATCTACGTAATGCCACACTTTTCATTTCCGCATGTTTGCTCCAAGACAAACGCTCATCAACAGTTAATCCCAAATATTTATAATTTTTAACCCTCTCAATTATATGATTGCTAAGCTTTAGATCAACATTTAAGAAGCTATTTTGATTTCCCACTGAGAGTATAATGTATTTAGTTTTAGATGTGCTGACAGTTAGAAAGCGATCTGAAAAGTAAGTATTTATTAAATTGATGTCATTGTTAAGAGCCACTTCATCCAGATTGGAAACTATTGGCTTGATAAGACACAGATCATCGGCATATAATATTAGTTTGGAATTTGGTGATAAAACTAAGGATCCTAAAGAATTGCAATAAGCTATATAAAGTAGAGGACCCAATTTTGACCCTTGCGGAACCCCACTTAAGACCGGCATCTCTCTTGAAAAAGTATTTTCGACTTTAACTTTAAAATAGCGACCTGAAAGATAAGATTTAATATAACCTAAAATACTATTACAAACCCCAAATTCATCCCGCAGACATCTTAGTAGATTTTGATGAGGGACTGAGTCAAAGGCTTTACTAATATCAAAAAAGACAGCCACAACTTTAGTTGAAGCACCGCTTGACCTACAAAAATCAAAACCACTGCAAATGTGTTCTTCAAACATGAGTAAAGCGTCAACTGTATTACGGCATCTGCGAAAACCGTATTGAATAATAGAAATTAATGGATCTAAATAAAATTTCAGGATTTCAATAACGTGAGCTTCGCATATTTTTGAAATTACACTTGTTAGTGAAATAGGACGAAAGTCGCTTGACGTAATTTCATTAGATTTTTTGGGCACAGGAGTGATTGAAGTTTGTTTCCAAAGTTCTGGGAAGCAGCATTCTGAAATTGAACGGTTAATTAATTTAGTGAGCGAGCTTGTAAGATAAGGGGCACACATCTTTAACATTCTTGGGTGTAGTTGATCTGGACCAGGGGAAGAATTAGGTCGTAACTTAAGAAGCTCTAAAAAAACAAAGTCTTCTTCACATAAATGGTCTGCCGATGCAGGCTCAGTAGGTATATTAATTGCATTAGTGTCGTTGCGATTCCAAAACCTGCTAAATTTGTTACAAAGCTCCTCTGCTTTTTGGAAATTACTAACCGCATAAGAACCATCATCTTTACAAAAAGCTGGTAGTGGTTCTTTAGGAGTACCTCTTAAAAACTTTACAGTTTTCCAAAACTCTGCCTGATTACGAACCTTTTGGAAGCTTTGTATAATACCATCTGATTTAGCTTTAGCTATTTGCTGCCGACACTTCTTTTGCAATTGTTTAAACTTTTGATAAAACTGTAATTGGTTATTTTGACGAAACACTTTATACGCTCGATTTTTCTTTTGAATTAATTTAATTACAGTATTATTTAACCAAAACGTTTGGGGTTTTATTTTAATTGTTTTGATAGGTATAAAACGCAAAAAAATTTGTAGAACAATACGGTTCCATAGGTCAACTGCTTCATTTACACTTTGGGAGTTTTCAACGATTTGATTTAAATTGATGTTAAATAGACTTACATTTATTGCATCCCAATTGGCCCTATTCCAACAAAAAACCTTACATTTGCGAATAGTTGGTTGAGGTATATTTTCATTGAGCGTTACAAAAAGCGAAGAATGGTGTCCATCAAATGGAGCACCTGGAGAAACATTTCCTAGAACTAAATGTTGATTTCCTATAATGATTAAATCTATTAAGGTTTGAGTTTGGCGAACAAAATGAGTTGGAAAATTTACTACTTGCAACAAATTAAACTCTTGGAGAATCACATTTAGCGGCTCATATGTGGGTTGATGTAAATAATTTAGGTTTAAGTCTGCACCCATGATTATATTTTCTGCCAGATCATCACAGCCAGCAAAAAAGTCGGCAAGCGAGTCAAGGGCCTCGCGTTTTTGAATTGCATTTTGCCCAGGTGGACGGTATGCAGAAACTGCTATAAGCCAACGACGACCCAGTTTAAAAGCAACAGCGACCAATTCTAAGCAAGGAGATAGATTGTTAATACGAATTGGTCGTGGATCGAGATCGTTACGAATATACAATCCTACACCACCGCCGTTTTGTGATCTATCTTTTCTAAAAAATTTGTAGCCCGGAATATTAAAAACGTTGTTATTTATTGAAGGGTGTATTTTTGTTTCTTGAAATGCTAACACTCCAATATTAAAGGATGCAACGAGCCCTTTTACTTCATTTAACTTACCAATTAATGAATTAATGTTTGCGGAAAAAAATTTTAAACCTGGCGAAATAGAAGCGTTACTAGGCTCATCTTGTTCACTGGTATTTGCGTGGTTGCTTAAAGTTAAGGAAAAATTATTAAAAGGCCATGATGAAATAGTACTTGTACTAATATCCGAATTTAAATGCGGATTACCTGCTACAGTTGGCACTCTTTGAACGGGAGACTGCAGGGAATCATTAGAGTCCAAATGTGGTATATCTTGTTTATTTTTTCTTAAAGGCGTAGATGTGTACTTAAAAGATTGTTCTTCATTTGTCAAAACGCTGATACTACTACTGTTATTAAAAAACAACTTACTTGAGAACGATTTTGATTCTTTATATTCTTCAAAAAAATACCTAAAAGGCATAAATTCAAACCACAAACAATCCCAACAGGTCCATGTTTGTTTGCCTTTGCGAATTGCGTTTTTTTCCGTAAAGCAAAGAGGGAGATGACGCGGATGTACTAACCGATTACAGCTGAAACATTGAATTGGGTTTTGCTTAGGAATAACATCAACTGAACAAAAAATGCACTTACTTGCTTGGAGGTTATTTCTCTCGACTGATGCAATAGGGCCTGGATTACATTCTATGTCACATGAACAAAGTATTAACCAAAAAAGGAAAAATCTTTTCAGTGGTTTGTAAGATTTGTTATTCTTTAGTGCACCAAGTGATAACTGCGATGCAATTATAACGGAAAATTTGTTATTTGGAAAAACTTTTAAACTTACATTATATTCGCCTTCGTTGAACCTATAAAAAAAGATTGTAACAACTATTAAACTGCAGCAAAAATACTTACCTGATGTTATTTTGAACATTACTGCTTTTTTAAATTTTCTTCATTTCAACAAACAAACATTGTTTCTTATTTCTTAGCTCAAATAAAATTCGACCGCACAATAAAAATAAAA
>JASAMX010001423.1:0-12143 GCA_030248175.1 Microlaimidae sp. YZB2_3 | reverse complement strand
CGTTTTAGTGTATTACTGTAAAAAACTGTTTTTCTGACAAATAGGTTTTAGGTACTTAATAAAATATCCTATATAAATGAAGTAGTGCTTAAAAAATACATTCTAGCTTTAAGTAATAAATAGCTGATAAAAACAATAATTTAATGTTAAATACCACACAATTTCGTTATAGTGACTAGATCACAAAAAACTTATTCTCTATTTAAATGTTTAAACTACAGTTCAAATCCTCGCGTCATGAACCTTATAATATTTGTTTTTTTATGCTTTGGATGCGTATAAAGTTTATGATCATCTAAAAAGTAATGGTTGCATTTTTATTTTTCATTTGCTAAGTGAGCAATAACATTAGTTAAAATAAAAGGGAATATTTGCAGGTGCTTCGCGAAAGGTTCATTTTCTCACGGTCAAAATTAACCAGGTGCTCCAGGGTACGTTTGTCTTTGTCTCTCGGAGACGCGCGTCTCTGGAGACTCTCGTCTCTGCCTCCGTCTTCGTTTGTCTTCCTTTCTGGGAGACTCGCGTCTCCGGGAAACGCGTCTCCGGAGTCTCTCGTCTCTGTCTCCGTCTCCGTCTCCAAAGTGGGCGCGGATTGGAAACAAATTTCTATCAAGTCCGTCTCCCAGAGACACGCGTCTCTGGGAGACGCTTCGGAGACGCGCGTTTCCGTCTCCGTCTCCATGGGCTTCTATTTCTGACCAGGACTGTAGTTATTCAAAACTCTTTAATATGCACCTAATAACTTTTGCTTATTATTATAGGCACCTTGCACTGGAACTCGGTTTATACATGAAGTATGCAATATACATAAGCGTCACCATAATGGATAATTACCGTATCTCCTACTTATCTTTCGTAGTATGCAGAACAAACGATTGAAAGCGCACGAAATTTCAGTTGATCCGTCGGATAAACCGAACGGTTGATCTGCATACTACGAAAGATAAGTAGGAGATACGGTAATTATCCATTATGCTGACGCTTATGTATATTGTATACTTCATGTGTAAACAGAGTTCCAGTGCAAGGTGCCTATATGTAATACTGTAATTTACAAAAGTTCAAAGTATAATAAGCAAATTTTTGTTTGTTGCCAATCACAAGGCTCACCTTCAAAAGAGTCCCGGCACAAAAGAGTCCTGAAAAAAATCTCAGCTGGCACAAAAGAGTCCTGGCACAAAAGAGTCCCGGCACAAAAGAGTCCTGGAGAAAATGCGTTCATGCGCCCAAGCGCTGCGAGCGCTAAGGTCGGCACAAAAGAGTCCTGGCATAAAATCAATTTTTTACAGCTCTCATACAATGTTCACAACTGTCTTCCAGCTTATGACGTGTTTACGTCGTTACTCTGACACAATGAGTCAAAAGCGTCGTAAAATACTCGTAACTGTGACTTTTTTAAATCTTGACACACAAATAATCCTAACAAAACAAGTCAGAGTCACGTTGATTTTATACTGATTGTGTCTCTTTGTCAAAGTAACGACCAACAGTTAATGTTAAGATTTTTAGCTAAAAATTCTTTTTTAAAGTTGCTAGTTTTTTTTTCTTGGGAAAACAAATGTTTATTCCAATAATTACAGTTTTCAATCCTTCCATTAGCGGGCTGGAGAAAAGTTACCCAGATATTTAATGTGGTTTTTTGTTGCTAAAGATCGTTTCTATGTATTGTCTCGTATGTAATAACGTTTGCGTTAAACTTCAAAAAAATTTCAAAAGTTTCTGTAAATTTAAAAATTTTTATTTGAAAGACCGTTAATATTTTTACGACAACTTAAAACCTGGGGGCATTTTCATAAAATTATACGCTTAATTCATTATGTTCAACTAAATAGTTTGGAAAAATCAACCAAATATTTAGTTAAAAAACACAGAATAATTAAATTAAAAAAAAACTAAATAGTTGGTAAGAAAGTACAGAACCTGTATTGTTCGGAGGTATATATAACAATATTTGGTTGTTTTTAACTCGTTATTTGGTTAAAAATCACCAAATGGGCGGAGAGAGTGTCTTTTTGTTTTTTTTAAATGTGTACATAGTTGTGCGCAATGGCGTTGTGCGCAAAAAGTCCCAGTGGTCTGGTCATCTTGTCGTCTGACATCTGCGGTCGTCCTTACAATTACGATTAAAACACTTGTTTGATAAAAATTGTAATATTTTAACAATGAACAAAAAATTTATTCCAACTAAAATCATTATTTAGACATGATTTTGTTTGACATACATTCAATTATGGCAAAAACAATAATTTGACATTATATGATTTATACCCGAATACAACAATGATTTTTTTCTTATTTTTCAAACGCTTTACAAAGCTTGAAGCGTTTTATTAACTAAATAATAAAAACACTTTAAAACATTAATTTTTTACCCTCGAAATTCCTCACACAGCCTTTTAAGAAGTTAATTAAAAAAACAAATAAAAAACTGGAGGACAGAAACATTGTATGTTAGCTTTTATGCGAGGACTCTTTTGTGCCGACCTCAGCGCTCGCAGCGCTTGGGCACATGAACGCATTTTTTCCAGGACTCTTTTGTGCCGGGACTCTTTTGTGCCAGGACTCTTTTGTGCCAGCTGTGATTTTTTTCAGGACTCTTTTGTGCCGGGACTCTTTTGTACGGGACCCCAATCACAAATGCCAATAGCCCATTGAAAAAATGGCTGTACTCTCAGCTTTTGTAAGTTATAGTATAACATATAATAAGAATGCAAGAGTCTTAAAATAGAATTAGGTTCAATCTTTTAGAAAAATAATAATTGAGCTATATATTTATCTGTCCTTTTTAGATTATATATAACTAGTTAATTAATAGTCTATGTGCAAAAAGGATGCGACCTTAAAAATTTTAAGAGTAAACATTGCACAAAAACATGTGACATTATAAGATACATATTAAATTATATTACCTAAATTAAATAATATAGACACAATCTCAAACTATACAATGATAAAATTAAATATATCAATTGCCCAATTTGTTGGACAGTTATACTGCCTGTAATTTTTATCAGTACGCGTTAATTTTTTAGACTATAATTATCAATTATCAAGAAATCACTGGCAAATCCTAAATTCCTATGTCGCCCAAACCGGACTTCTCCTTTAATACAAAACCCATCTACTTTAAATTTGGTATTTGGAGTTTTTGACAGCGATGCTACAGCATTTATAAATTTCAGCTAGATTGGTTTTGTATTAAAGTGCTTTTTGCGCGATATAAGGATTTGATTCGTTTGACAACAGTGCTCCTAAGCTTATTATTAACAATTTATATTTTAAAGAAAATTGGACATAAAACTAAATATCTATTTCATCATCAGTTTAACGTAAAATAGTTCATGTAAAAGCCCATTTTGTTGTCTTTTAAATGACGTTTTTATTTTTTTTAATACCGTTTTACAACAAATGTTACAATTGTTCGCGTAAGACACCCATTTTGGTACGTTTTTTAAAAATGGCCAATATTGGAAAAAAGAATTTTTTGCTCAAAATTTTTTAAACGACCCCCACTAAATTTTCTAACGAAGAAACTTAAATGTATTTTTAAAGTAAATTTGTATTTTTTTTCAAAATTATCGGATGTTTTTGAATTTTTTGCAAATTTTTAAAATCAGGCGAATTTTTGGAAAATTTTAACAATTTTTAAAGTCTTATAAAACATGTTAAAAAATTTTTATAAAAAAACTGAGCCTATAAAATAGTAAATTTTTTCTTCTATCAGGTGATATATAATTTATTAGTTTCGCATAAGTATGAGGCTTACAATACATTAATAAGCTATGTCCTATTTTTTTTGAAATTTCGAGTAAAAAAAGTGGCACAAAAGGTTGTATTATTACAACCCATTCGACCTGATTATGGACAAAATTTTCTTTTAAATTAATGCAATATAACCCAAATTATATACTAGAAAGCTCAAAATGTTTTTTGGATCCAAAAGTTTAATAATTTTGTGCAATTTTCTTGATTTTTGCAATCTTTTAAATTTTCGGCCAACCGCCCCTTAAAAGACATAAAATAAAAAAATGAATCCCGAAACAAATTTTAAAAATTTAAACATTATTTTTGTCAAGATTTGCTTGACGGTCATTTTGAGCTTTTTCTTAGCTTTTTGAGCTTGGCGGTCAAAGATTCGTTGTAATTAAGGTATTTAAAATCGACGCTAAATCTACGGGCCGGCACATATTTTCACGATCCCGCGTAGATTCCCCCCCTGATACGTATGCATAAAAGTTACAAAAAATGCATACTTATGCATGAAATTTACAAAAAATTCCATACGTATGCAATGCATATACTTTGTGGAAAAATGCATACGTATGCATATAGTTAAAAAAATATGTATACGTATGCATATGAATTTATGCATACGTATGCATAACATATGCATAACGTATGCATATAAAAATATGCATACGTATGCTTTAAGGTTGGATCCACACATACCCCTTACAATTTGTTCTTTATTTCTCATTCTTTTTTCTTTATTAATTAATTTTCATGTATTCTTGGTACTACCAAGAATATATAACACAAGAGAATGTCCGACTGTACACTAAATTTTTGACAAAAATTTTGCGAGAAAAGTCGCACTTTCAAATTCGTGTGCGACTTTTCTCGCAAAAATCCACCATTTTCGGCTAGTTTTCCCGCGCTGCGAGTTTTAACACCGTGTTAGTTTTCTCGCAGTGGGGACTGCGACTTCTTTTGCACTCCATACTGCTTTATTCGCACTGCGATTATTTTCGCACTGCAAGTCTAGCTGCGCAACAAAAAAAAATATAGACGCTGGTAGTCATTTTCAATGGAGTAAAACACTTCAAACTTGTTTTACTTAATTTTAAAACATTGGAAAGTTAGTTTATTTTTTTAAAACTAAAAAAGTTTAACATCCTAAGGTTAAAAAACGACTTTTACTCAGTTAAACACAAAATTTTCGCTCCGTTTAGTTTTTTTTTGTTGTGATTGACTGATTATTTTAGCACAAATTTTGAATAGATTGTAACTGCGAAAAATATCACAATAAAAAAACTACTAGACGTTAGGCAGTGGCAATTTACACTACACTTGCCTCAATAATAATTCTTTGCCTCAATTCTTTTTTGACATTTTTGTACAAAAAAGTTGCGTGCTAAAAAACTTTACAGCTAATCGTTTATTTTTAGTGGTAAGTTTATACTTTAATAACATAACTTGATAACAGTATATTACTTTTTTGCTACTTACAGTTACACAGCAAATGAAAAAATCTATAATATAAACAAAAAACTAAAAATGTTAGTGAGATGAGGAAATGGGATACCTTATTGCATGCAAGTTTTTGGCTTAATGGACGGTTGCATGATACATGCAGTATACTTTTTTATTATTAATAAAAAAATTTCACAAAATTTATAATAACTAGTTAATATATCTTTCCTATGTATTTACATAGTTTAAGATTTTAAAGCAAAAGTGCTCAATTTTTTTACAAAGTTTTATTTAACAAATTAAAATACAGCAAAAAAAATTAAACAATTTTTTTTAAGTTTTCGTTAAATAATAATCTAAAATATAGAAATTTTTTTCATATGCATATGATTAATGATATGATTTTTTTAAATTTTAAATTTGATGAATTTTGATTTTTAGAAACACATATGATTTTTTACATAATTTAAAAGAACACAAAGCAAACAGATCTTAGTTAACATTTTTCGTAATCTGTCAATTAGCAATAAAAATATAAAAATTTATGTTTGATTTGCTTACAGACACTTCCGCTTCCACAACAATAATAAGAAAAAGTTGTTGTTGAGTATAAACAGCTGTAACCAGATTGACATCCTGTAAAACCTCCGGGGCTGCAGGTTTGAGCTTGTCCAGTAGACGGATTGTTTTGCTGACTAAGGCCTGATGGGCATACGTTTTGGACTGAAATTTAATAATTAAATAAACCAATCTGCTTGGAGTTAAGTGTCAAATTAAATAAATTCATGCGATTATGTGGGATAATAATCAATAGTGTTATATGTATGCAATCAAAAAATTAGAGAACTAGACAAAGCAATTTTTTAATTTATGTTTTTACCAATTTATGTATCAAATAAAAATTGGTTTACTACCAAAAATGTATCATTCACAAAATTACAGGAGGAATTAGTTTCTAAAGGCCAAAAATTTTGTTTTTTAGGACATCTTTCTAAAAAGGGTTGATTGGATGAATTTTGATAAAGTTTTAAAAAAAACGACTATTCTGGTTTTTTTTCTAATGATCAGATACCAGAACTAATATTATCATAATAATCATAATTATAATTTTATTCTAGCAAACATACAACGAACATTACACAATACATTGCATTACCTAAGCGAACCGATCACCAGTCGCTTAAATTTGGCTACAGAATCATGGTTTACTAGAAAATAATCCTAAGGCTTACAGATAGGTAAGCACTAACAAGGACCATTCTTAATACTGTTTTTAAAACTAAAAAGTGAAGGAGCGGATATTTAATTTTCTGAAAGTGAATTCCATTTTGAAACAATTCTGTTGGTAAAAAGGAATTTACGGTAGTTAATTCTAGATTTTTGTACTTTTATTTTAAGTGAGTGTCCTCTTGTCGGATTTAAATTGAAAAAAAGAAATCATTTGGATTTATGATGGTTTTTGAGTGAAGTATTTTATAGCATTCGGTTAGATCAAAAATATTACACCGTTCTTGTAGCGTTTGGATTTTTAAAAATTTTAACCTATTTTTATAGCAAGAATACCGTGAATTGCATCGTTTAAATAATCTTCGTGTAAAATTGCATTGAATTTGTTCATTTATTTTAATATCTTTAATCATATAAGGATTCCAAACCACACTAGTGTATTCAACAATAAGTTTTACATATGAAATATAAGCGCGTAAAAAGTTTTTAGGTGAGTTGGAAGAAATTGTTCAAAATAGAAGAGCTATAATTTTTAAAGCTTTTATGGCAATTATTTGACAATGTTTTGAAAATTTAAGGTCATGAGATGTATAAACCCCTCAGTTTTTTATTAAATTGGTTTTGCTAAGAATTTTTTCTCCTAAGATGTAATTCGAAGGTTGTTTTAGTTTTCTTAGACCAAGTTGAAGAACTTCACATTTTTGTTCAGACAGTTGAAGCTGCCACTCTCTAGACCAGTTCCAGATTTGATTTAAGTCTTCCTGAAGCAATTTTTTCTTTTCTTTTTCGTCATCTAATGAAAAGTCCAAATAAAGCTTTACGTCATTGGCGAAAAGCTTAATCTTATAATGTTTTAATCAAAATACAATATCGTTAATGAAAATAAGAAACAAAAAGGGCCTAACACAGAACCTTGAGGAACAGAACTTTTAACATTTCGGGAGGCAGATTCTCGATTATTTAACAGCACCTTAAGATCTCTACTCACTAAAAAAGCTTCAATCCATTTTAAAAATCTTCCAGTTATTCCAACTTTTCTAATTTATATAAAAGCTTCTGGTGTAATACAGTGTCAATCGCTTTTGCAAAATCTAAATAAATAACGTCAATCGATTTTTATTTTTAAGTGAAACTGTCCAATCATTTAAAGTTTCTAGCAACTGTCTTATGGTTGTTACGAAGTCTTTTAGAGTTGCGTTGATGGTCATAATTAAAATTAAAGTTTGTTTGAGACATGGTAAAAAGGCAAAAATAGAGTAAAGATTTTATTTCCAACGTTTTGATCCGTTAAAACAGATCTTCATCAGGGTCTTGAGCTGTTAGCCTTAAAGCCATGTTGGCACCTGGACAAAATATTTAAAAAAAAGACTGATAGTTCATCCTTAACAGGTAGTTTCATGGCTTTACATGTAAATGATGTAACGATATTGGACGATAATTCTTTTCATCGCTTTTTGATCTTTTTTTATAAATTGGGACAACAAAAGCAGTTTTCCAATCTTTGGGCAAAGTTCCAGAATTAAAGGCAAGCACTAAAAGACACCTACTACACCTACTACACCAACTACACCGACCGAAGGGTGAAAACCTCTCTCTTTCCCTAAACAACCTAAGCAAAACCTCAAAATCAAGCTAAATTTAATGTTTTGATTGATTTTGAGGTTTTGCTTAGGTTGCTTAGGGAAAGAGAGAGGTTTTCACCCCTTGGTCGGTGTAGTCGGTGTAGTAGGCGTAGTAGGTGTCTTTTAGTGCTTGCCGAATAAAAGGATTTTTGAAAAATAGTAGACAAAGGATTTTACTAAGCATAGTCTATGCATAGTTTAATTCTACTGTATAAATTAAAGGATTTTTGAAAAATAGTAGACAAAGGATTTTACTAAGCAAAGTCTATGCATAGTTTAATTCTACTGTATAATCATTTCATTTTTCTTTTTTTTCTTCTTTTTCTCTTTTTTTCTTTTCTTTTTTTTATCAACAACATCGAATTTGCGACTTAATCGCCGCCAACATAAACTATAATTATAACAAAATATCAACATAGCTATCTGAAATGACTTTAAAGGCTCAAAAAGAGCGCTTATTTAAGTCGATTGTAAAACTTTTCTTGAATGCATCCAAAGAATCGACAGTTACTTGAGAGTAGATTGTTCCAAGGTGTAACCACCCTATTTGAAAAAGAAAATTTCCTTGCATTAATTCGGCTTTCTTCAACAGCCAATATAAAGGGATGACCACGGGTGGCTTGCAGGCTAAACTTCAGAAAATCTTTGGCTTGCAAATAATTTAAGCTATGTACAATTTTAAAGCACTCATATAAATCAGTTTTGTCTCTTTGGTCCTTTAATCTTTCTGAACCTAGGTAATCCAGTCTTTGTTCATTACTAACAGGTAACAACTTTCATTTATAAAACCACCTCCTAGTGAAATTTTGTTGAACTTTTTTTAAAATGTTTATATCTTTACATAAATAAGGGTTCCAAACTGCACTAGCGTACTCCGGAATTGGTCTAACATAGGACTTATACGCTCTGAAAAGATTATTTCTAGAGTTTGAATTGAATGTTCTAAAAATTAGTGATGTCACTCTCATTGCTTTTTTTGCTGTGATTTCATAGTGTTTAGAGAGTTTCATATCATCAGATATAAAAACACCTAGGTCACGCACCAATTTTGTTGTTGCAAGTACATTATTACCAAGCCTAAGCCATGATAATCCTTTGCTATGATTTTGAATATGAATAACTTCACATTTACGATCTGATAATTGCAATTGCCAGTCTTTTTACCAGCTGTATATTCTATCTAAATCTTCTTGAAGTCTTAAGGTTTCAATGTGGTAGTCTTTAGATGAAGATTTTTGCAAACAACTTTATAAAATCTGCAAAGAGCCTAATTTGTGAGTACTTAATACAATCAACAATATCGTTAATATAAATAAGAAAAAGAAATGGACCCAAAACAGAACCCTGGGGAACTGAGCTTTTTACAGGAAATGATTTCGATACTGAATCATTAATTACAACTTTAATATCCCACCCAACTAAAAATTCTTTTATTCATTTTAAAAATTTACCAGAAACACCATGCTTTTCTAGCTTATATAACAATTTTTGACGTGACACAGTGTCAAAGGCCTTGGCAAAGTCCAAGTATATGACGTCGATTGGAAGTTTATCTTTTAGTGCCTGCGTCCACTCATTAAAAGTTTCCAACTGCTGTGTTATTGTAGAACTTTTTGCTTTAAACCATGTTGAAACCTTGACAAATGATATGGGAAAATACTAAGAGTTCTTCTTTAACAAGCAGTTCCATTAGTTTACAAGAAAAAGATGTAAGTAAAATTGGACGATAATTTTCTTACAGTCTTTTGGTGCCTTTTTTTAAATAGTAAGTTTAATAAAGCTATTTTTCAATCAAGTGGTAATTCTTCAAAATTAAAAGAGATCTGAAAAATTATTGCCAAAGGTTCAGAAATAACTTTAGTCAAGCGTTTAAAAAAGTAAGCTGGAAAACAGTCTGGTGTTCAAGACAATTTTTTAGGAGCTTTTTTAGGGCTTTAAATACTTTTTTGTGGTAAATACCATGTTGTCCAACTTCCCAATATTTGGTGGAATAAAATTTGGTGAAGTATCATCATTATTGGTAAAAACGGAAGCAAAGTAATTTCCAAAAAGTTTAACTTTTTCAAACTCTTCAGTTACAAAAGTCCCATTGTCTCTTTTAATTGGTGGAATAGTTTGTTTTGTTTTAATTTTACTATTAACAAATTTATAAAAAATGTTTAAACCCCCTGAATTACGAATTTATGTTTCTTTATTTGTGTTAAAATCTCTAATTTTATTTTTGTATACTTTGCAATTTTTTTTGTACTCTGATCTTAATTTTTCATCAATATTACGCTTATGCCAAAATTTTTTTTTTGATTTTGTAGTTTTCTTATATGTATTGGATATTGTACAATTTCTTTTCTTGTTTGTAAATAATTTTTTTTGAGGGACATGTCTATTGATTCCTAACAATAAAATATCCTTGAATCTCTGCCACGCATTTTCTACTGTGTCACATTACTCAAATAAAGTTGATTGTAGATAAGTACTTAGCATAATCTGTTTTTAAAAAATCAGGTATGTAGTTTTGAATCTTATTCTTAGGACTATCAAATTTTTGAAGATTAATTTGATATAAAATAGTGTCATGGTCTGATTGTGAAAAACTGGGCGCAAAAGTGAAATTATTAAAAATTTCTCTATTGTTTGTGAACAAAGATCCAGATAATTATTCTCACGAGAGTTGGTTGTGAAACAAGCTGATACATACCTAGCTCAATAAAAAACTCAAACCAATTATATCATTTTGCGTGTTTGAAGTTTTTTTTATCTTAAGACCAATCTACCCCTGGCAAATTGAAATCTCCAGTTAAAACAATGGTTCCTACAAAATTTTCTGTGTTAAATTCCTAATTAGCTCAAATATTAGATTGTCTTTTTTTGCTAGTACTAGGTTCTCTATAAATACCAATGAATCTTAGCTTATATGACTTCTGTAGAAAAATGTCAACCGCTACTAGTTCTATTGCATCATACTTTTCCTCCATTTCAACTTCAACTACTCTAAAAATATTTTTAATCAAAAGAACTACTTCACCTCCTCGCGGCTGCTGTCGATCTCTTTGATAAACATTAAATTCTCTATTTTTGATGATCATTTCATTGGAAGTTGTTTCAATGAACCATGTGTTACAAAAAAAGTAGATATCAACAGAACTATAAATAAGGTCATCTCCTGAAATCAGAACATCAAGCTCATCTAAGGAGTTAGCAAGGCTTCTTGCATTCATACACAAAATTTTTATACTAGGTATAAGCTTTAGTTTACTATAATGGTAATTAAGTCGCGAAATATCCTATTTTGAAACCTTTAGGGGAGCTTGAGAGTGATGTTGAACAAAAAGGGATGACCATCAGCAGAATACCGAAGTGAAAGCTTTTTGTTCCGCTCTCTTAGCTCCCAAAGTTTGCCAAGTAACTCTTTTTGAAAGACTCTCTGTTCGTTGGTGGAGTCCCTTAGGCGACCGCCTGAACTAACTTATTACGGATATGTTTATTAATTAACATGCGCTTGAAATAACTGTCCATCATAGGTATCAAACGATTGAAGACCTTTTCGCAGTGTAGACACCAGCTCCACACCAACACCAGAAACCCGTGCCTCCTCCCTCTGGGCGAGCCTCTCTTCCACATCCACCAACTTCTGATGCACAGCCGCATTCTTTGCTTCTAGCCTCGCGATTTAATTTTCCTTCTTACTTGTTCTTGTTGAACTCGTTTAAACGTAAGTGAAACTCAAAATTTAACGTAAGTGGATAAAAACCAGGTTGATCTAGGTGTTAACTATATAAAAAATAGGGGCATGTGAGAACAATTTAAAAAACATTATTTCAAAAAAATAACTGCTTTAAAAGCATCGACTATTAAAATTGTTTATTACAGAATTAAAGTTAATTTAATTAAAATCTCTGGATTAGAACCTTTTTTAAGTATATCCTGCCACTTTTGAAAATAGAATCTAAAAAATCTAAAAAACCAAAGTATAACTTACTCATTCATATAACTTTCTAAAAACAGAAACATAACTCTGCCAAGATATCTATTTTAAAAAACCGTTTGGGCTTCATTTAGATTTATGATTGGGCATTTTTTTAGCGATTTTAAAAATATGTCTTT
>JASAMX010001419.1:0-43098 GCA_030248175.1 Microlaimidae sp. YZB2_3 | reverse complement strand
ATGAATTTAACGCTTTTTTTAACTCTATTTGAATTAAGCTGCTGTCTGCCTGTCTCTCAGTGTTTGTAAATGTGTGTTGTTGTCAAACTTTTTCGACAACCGATAAATAAAATCAAATGAAATCTAAACCCAGCAGATTCTGTAAAGAAAACCAGTAAAATAAAGAGTTTTTTTCCATAAACACCACTAAAGTTTTATATTAAAATAATTTCAAAAGTCCCAAAGAACGCTAAGCTTATTATAAGACCTTGAGACTGCATATTCCATTTAATTTTTGTGTAGAATTAAAAATCTTTGATTTTGAAGAATATACGTGCAGCCCATTTTCTATTTAATCGAGAACAACAGTAGAGAAAATAATAGTAAGACCAAAAAAACTAAAACCCATCTTTTCTCTTACAACATATATTAAGAATGGATCCAAATCTGCAAAGCTTACGGAGAATTGCCAATATAAGGCTCGGAAAGCAATATTTTGATATCGAAATTAGTTTTCTTAAGCAGAAATGTTAAAAAATTACGGTTTTTCCGACAAAAACTGGAATTTTTATTTTAAACTACAGCAATGTTAAAAATTAGTTTTTAAAACTTCCTTATACCAAAAATCATAATATAACATAATAAAAAAGGAGGAAAATATGTGAGTTTAAATATTGCTTACACATTTAGTGCCCTTATTAGGGCATCTACTGGCGTTAATTAGGGCCCTTTAAAAATGTCACTTCATAAATTTGTTTACTTTAAATTATTTATAAATTATTATTCTTTATCAAAAATAAATAATAAAAAACGCCTCTTTGTTTTATTATATTCGCTAAATTTACGATATTTCTTCTATTAAATTTAAAATAGTCAAATTGTTTTTTAAAAAATTGAAGGAACTTTTTTTCCGGGGCCCCTATTAAGACCGCACCCTAGTTAGGGCAGTAAATGTGTCTGAGTAATATATGAAGATGCATATTTTTCCATTATTTTCATGCTTTATATTTTTGCTTA
Source organism: Microlaimidae sp. YZB2_3 (assembly GCA_030248175.1). Taxonomy (NCBI): domain Eukaryota; kingdom Metazoa; phylum Nematoda; class Chromadorea; order Desmodorida; family Microlaimidae; species Microlaimidae sp. YZB2_3. The sequence goes on along the minus strand of JASAMX010001419.1, from coordinate 42,102 downwards.
TGTAAATAAAATGTTAATTTAACAAACAACGATATCATACCTGCGTAATTGGATTTTTGGGCGAAACAACACGAATTAAGCTCCAAGGATCAATCACCGTAAAATATGCCAAGTTAGTTAGAAGATACAACGTTATAACGATTGTAATTGTAATAATGGCTGCCAAAGGAATATTTTTCTGGGGGTTCTCGATTTCCTCAGCTACCAGCATTAAAACGTGCCTGAGAAAAAAAATCGATAGATTCGTGGAAAAGAACAACAAGCACGAATAGAAAATTCAAAAAATGTCTTTATTGAAGACAGAAAACGTTCCAATTACAAAATCAGCAATTGAAATTAATTTTGACGATTTCTAACCAGCAATTGAATATGTCGAAATTAAGTTTATAAATTAGTCGTTACTGCATTTTCCCATTTTTTTAAACGCCAATACTACTATAGGTAAAATAATCGTAGCTGCAAACGTAGGCGTGGTTTATTTTTCGCCTACTTTCGTATATTAAATTAACGCAGCAATGTAAAGCCCGGTTCACACTGCTGCGAAATACGACAGGAGAAAGGCGATAGGCGATAGTGCCGTTCAGTTTTTCACACTGAAAGAAAATTGCGATAGGTGTATTGTTTTAATTTTAAACATTGTTTAAAAGTTGTGCTAGCTTTTAATTCTAAAAAAATTTCGCATTCAACCGTAATTTTAGCTGATATTACAGCATAAAATTTAGTTATTTTAAGGCGACGACAAAAAATATGAAAATCGGCATTAGTGGTTGCGTCTTATCAACCAAAACAGAGTTCAAAAAAGAGAATATTATTCTTTATCAAGAATTTTAAACAGATTTCAAACTTCCAAAGCGATATCGCTTGTTTAATAAGCGGAGCTCCGGCAGCCATTTAGAGCAGAGAAAGCTCCGGAACTTTTGAGCTTCCTCCGCTCTAAATTACTGGAGCTTCGGAGGATGATATTGGAGGGTATAAACATCACTAATCTAAGCATATGACCTATTTGTTTATGTTTCAAATTACGGTATATTTTTCAAAGCCAGGGAGCTGTTTCATAAAAATTATAAGCATTCAATTTTTTTGTAAAAGTCCATCTTTCTTTGTAAATTTCAATTTTTTCTTTGAAACTTTGAAAATCCTAGTGTTATACACATATTGGGCTGAATCAACAAAACCGACCGTATTTTTACAAATAAATCAAATGTTTGTATAACTTTTATGAAACAGCGCCCAGTGTATAATTTTTATAAATTTTTTTAAAAACTTCATTTAAAAAACTTTCTATTAAACTGATGAAAGTTAGAAATCATTTGAAGACATAATTTTTAAAACTTTTTTTTTGAGAACGATAATTGAGTTTGTATTAAGTTTCTCGGCTATTTAGATCTCATCAATGTTTATAAAATATTTATTCAAATGTTCTTTTTTTAGTTTTATCATAAATTGCGGGTCGCTTCTGAACCAAAATTAGCAAATACCCATTGAAATTAATATTTTCACGCAAATTTCTATTCATACCTAAAAAACCGGACAAAAAATAAAATAAAATGTTGTGTGTATTCAAGGTCTATTCAAAAAAGCGTTATTTCGTTGCATAAATTTGCTAATTTACGAATTTCGCACGTAATATGCTAAAACTGCGTGTGTTTTACGCTGTCGCCTACCGAAAAATTGCCATACGATTAGAACTTTGCTCCAACCACTATCACCTGTCGCCTATCACAAGTTACTATCGCCTATCGCAGCAGTGTGAACCGGGCTTAACCGTGTAAACCATTTCAATCGCTTCCGGTCTTGTTCCTCGAGCGCGAGTCATACTGTAATGAATGCAAATGCAATTCTGACTTTACCGTACGAAAAAAAGATTGGAACAGTGCCGAGACACGTTTTCCGCTGCCATTGCGTTGATAGTCAATTTTCTGAACGAAAAACAATTCTGAGCGATTATTAGCCTATACAAAAAGGGGAGAGTCGCAGCTACGAGTATTGTTACCAGACCTGTGCACTGCCCCCGGGGATTTATTGGGGGGGTGCAATTCCAAAACGGGGGGCAACTTTTTTGAAACGGGGGGGGGGGCCAAAAAAAGATGGGGGGCAAGCAGGGGAGAAAGAAAAAAGAAAAAAAAGAAGGGAAAGAGAAAAAAAGGACAAAAAAAAACGAAAATAAGGTAAAAATAGGTCTAAATGGCTTAAAATACATTGAAATATGCTAAAAACTGTAAAAAAATTCGCGATGATGGCGTCATTATAGGTCAAAAATGGCGCCATAATTTTAGAGTACTTTTTCATTTTTTGGCGGGGGAGGGGGCGGCAATAAAACGGGAGGGGGCAAATCCTCCAATAAAGCGGGGGGGGCATTTCCAGACCGTGCACAGGTCTGTGTATCTATAGCTCAGAATTTTTTGTGGTGTACAAAAATGACCAATTAACATGAGGGCAGCACAAATAGTGACTTGGCTCTGACTTTTGCGGTAAACTAGGAAAATCATTCGCCCCTTCGTGGAATATATATAATTGACTCGCGAGTACCAACGCCCGAGCGAGCGAACAAATTAAATGGTTTAGACTGTTAATACTCGTAGCTGTCAATGTAGGTGTGGTTTATTTTTCGGCTATATTAATTGCAACCGTATATTAATTTTACGCAACGATTTAACGGGGTAAACCATTTCACTCTCTTCCGGTCGTTGGTCCCCGCGCATCGAAGAAAACTGCTTGCAATTTATACTGTAAGAATATAAAAGTATTTTCGCTTTCACCGTACGAAGAAAAGTTGGAACAGTGCCGAGACACGATTTCTGCTGCCATTGCGTTGATTAGTCGATTTTGTATAGGCGAAAAACAATTCTGAGCTATTATTGATGGTTACAGAAAGGCGGAATTTGCAGCTACGACAAGTGTACATATAAATCATACGAGTGTTCAACAAATATATCGTTCAAATTATTCAAATTGAAGTGAAAAAAACTACGCCTACAGTGGCCTGTCCACTAAACGCGTGCTGACTAAGCAGACCTGTGCACGGTCTGGAAATGCCCCCCGTTTTATTGGAGGATTTGCCCCCCCCCGTTTTATTGCCCCTCCCCGCCAAAAATAAAAATGTACCCTAAAATTATGACGTCATTTTTAACCTATGATGACGCCATCATCGCGAATTTTTTGCAGTTTTTAGCCTATTTCAATGTATTTTAAGCCATTTTAGACCTATTTTTACCTTATTTTCGCTTTTTTTGTCCCTTTCCCTTCTTTTTTATCCCTGTTTCTCTTTTATTTCTCCCCTGCTTGCCCTCCCTCCGTTTTATTGCCCCCCCCCGTTTCAAAAAAATTGCCCCCGTGCACCCCCCCCGTTTCGGCCGTGCCCCCCCCCCCCCCAGATAAACTACCAGCGGCTTGCACAGGTCTGACTAAGTGCTAAGTTAGCACGTTGTTCAAAACTTTTATTAATGTTTTTTTTCTCAAGATATATCTTATAAGACTTTTTTTTAAATGGGATAAATTAATATTCTCACAGTTTTATGCATATTTGCTTTAAATAAAATCTAATACAGCCTTAATTCCTAGTTATGAGTTTTTCTAATCTTAAACTAAGGGGTTATTGCCTTATTAGCTTGTATCTATATATAAATAGACGTAATGTGTGTGTGTGTGTGTGTCTGTCTGTCTGTCTGTCTGTCTGTCTGTCTGTGTGTTCCCTAACTCCTCTCTAACCACCTATCGGATTAAGGTGAATGAGGTATTGTTGGAAAGCTTATACCCCAGGAAATGCCGTAAGGGGGTTAAAATTTTGAAACAATTTACATGGACATCTTTATACTGGACAACGCATTTCCCCTATGGATTTTGGAAGTTAAAAAAAATTTTGTCCAGGAATTGGCTTAAACTTATTAATAAGAGCAATTAGCCAATGTAAAGCCAGAATATCATGTTTTTTTTTGGAAAAAATGAACATAGACATCTTTATACTGGACAACGTTTTTTCACTAAAGAAGTGAATTACCGTGCTCCCCAACCACAAATGGGATTAGGCTAAATAAGATATCATTGCAAAGCTTACAGTCCGGGGAATGTCATAAAGTGTTAAGATTTAGAAAATTTTTGCATGGACATCTTTAGCCTGGACAACACATTTTCACAAAAGGGGGAACCTATGGACTTTGGAAATTGAAAATTTTTTTTCTCTGAATTGACTTAAACTAATTGATAAGAGTAAGTAACCAATGTAAAACCAGAATGTGATGTTTTTTGGTAGGATTAACATAAACATCCAAATACTGGACAACGTTTTTTCACTAAAAAAGGGAACGACCTTCCTCCTTAACCACAAAAGGGATTGGGCGAAATGAGATATCATTGTAAAGCTTACATTGGCCGGAATTTCACAAAAGGGTTGAAAAAATACATGGACATTTTTGAACATGGACATCTTTATGGTGGACAAAGTTTTTTTTACTAAAAAGGGGGATGATCTTTCTCCTCAACCACAAAAAATATTGGGCTAAATGAGATATCATTGCAAAGGTTACATTCCAAGAAATGTCATAAAAGGGTTCAATATTTAAAAAAATAAAAAAACAAGGACATCTTTGTGCTGGACAAGGCATTTTCACCAAAGGGGCAACCTTTTACAACTAAAAAACGGGTTCGGCTAAATAAGGTATCAATGCAAAACTTACAGTCTGGGAAATGTCATAAATGGGTTGAAATTTTGAAGAAAAAATAAAACATGGACATCTCAATGCTAAAACAGTTAAAATTAATAAAAAAATAATATAGACATCTTTATGCTGGACAACGCAATAATGAAAAAAAATAATAGTAATATTTAGAATCTTACCAGCCTCCATAAGCGAACATTCCAAAATACAATGCATTGACAATGTTTAAGGGTGACAAAGTTTTATCAGTTTTGAAACTGCTATCAAAGTGATTTTCACTTTCACTTCCTGCAATAAAAATTTTTTGGCCACGCTGGTGACAAAACTTAACAAAAAAAGTATATTTGTGCAAAAGTGATATTTTTTACAGAGTTTTTTAAACTGTAACATTTTTTTATTAAAATTTATAAAAAAAAGACACGATAATTCTATTGACCTGGAAGAACTTTTTTAGAAAAATTTTCATATTACCCTACGTTGGTTAAGAAAAACTAAATAAAGACGGACAACTATTAATTTCTGTATCAATATTTTTTTTAAAATTAGATACAAATATTTTAAAGAAAAACTCGCAATCAGTGTTATGTTATTAAAAAATCATTAGTGTCATTGAATTTCTCATTTTTGTTTCTCCATTTGTCACAATCATTTTTTTTTCGAGATTTATTTTCCGTCTTGATTGTTTTATTAAAATAATTTATCAGTTATTAATTTGCAGTGAAACTTATATTAACCCGTTCCCGTCATTGACTTTTCATCGGTTACAACCGTGAAACCTTCGTATAACCTATGTCCTACTTCCGTCATACATAATTTTTTGCGCAAGTAGTGCCCAGTGTGCAAGCAAATTGAAGTAGGCGCCCGGAAAAAATACATTCTGCAAAATATCTTTGGAAAGAATATCTTCTGAAAGACTTTTAAATTCTCAACTAAAGAAAATATTTTTTTCCTAAACCTAAGCGAAACCTTAAAATCAAGCTAAAACGACATAAAAGAGTTTAAAAAAAGCTTTAAAAGTTTTTAATAATACTAAATAATTTACTGGTGAAAGAAAATATTTTTTCCGGAAGATACTTTGCAGAAGGTATTTTTTCCGGACACCAAGTGGTTAAAGTTGTACGATAGCAATATGCAGATTTTTCTCACGGATACAATGTATTACGTAGGATATTTGATGTTGCAAAAATCTGCATATTGCTACCATACAGTATTAACCATTTTAATTTGCTCGCTCGCTGGGCACTATTCGCACACAAAAAGTTATATGTGACGGAAGTACGACCTAGGTCATGCGTAGAGTTTACCGCGGTAAGGTTTACGTACGACATTTGTGATACGAAAATTTCACCACCGTGAGACGAATGTTTCATGATTGTCGTACGAAGGTTTCACGGTTGTAACGGGGGAGAAACCCATCACGGGAACGGGTTAAGATTATAACTATATTAAGATACAGCTTACAAAAATACTCAAAATAAACCAAAATATCATAGAAAAATAAAAGCAATAAAATAATAAAATTCTTGGCTTACCACACAAAAGGATATACAATCCGCTGATAATGATAGAACCAAGAATGAAGAAACGCAAAAATAGAAAAAACATCTCCAAATGTGCTGCTATTTTGTTCAAAGAACGGAAGTTTATAAGAGCGAAAATCACTAAACAAAAACGAAATTCATTACAAATTATTGAAATTAATTTGTTTTGACAAAATAATTTGCGCTTTATTAACTATATTGAGACAGTGGTTTTAAAACACAAAAATTTTACCATATAAAACTTTCATTTTCCAAAACAATTACACCGTTTTGGTGTTTTTTGAAACTAAAACTATCTCATTGTGGTGTAATTTTTTCAAATAAAAATTAATTTATATAGGCCTAACTTTTATTTTATTTTTTAAAAAAGTAGTGCACTGCGCGCCCACTTAAGATTTGTCTCAGTTTGGGCACCGAAGGTGCCTGAAAGATTAGTTATGTAATTACCGATTTTTTCTTCATTTTTATGTTATAAATTTTTTGGTATTATAATAGAATATATCGTGCAGTTCCATATTGACCATGTTCTGTTGAGGACGAAATGATTTACCAGTATCGACTATTTTTTTATTGGTGTGGTTTCTCCGTGGGGATGTGACTTCTCTAAACTATGGACAGGAGCTGAATTTCAACAATTTTTACCTGTACGGCTAAAACTGAGTATAAAAATACTAAATTTTATTAAAAATAATTGAGAAAAATAGAACATAAAACGCTAAATGTAACAAGCTTGAAAAATCAAAGAATTTACTTTATTAGATTTTATTGTTTTTTGGACGTATTTGCGAGGCTGTTTCTATATATTCATTATTTACGCAACGGTGTGTCGGTGTCTAGAGGGTGCAGTGGTTTGAGCTTTGGCTTATCGAAATAAAGGTCGGGAGTCCGAATCATGCATTTTTGTTTTTAAAGTTTTGACAGCGAAACTTGCGTTTTATTAAATTTTTTATGTTTCGCTGACAGCTGAAAATTAGTATTACGTTTTTAAAATTAAAAAATTTTTTAAATCAAACTTAAATCTTTAAAAAAAACAAATTTTAAAAAATTACGTTTTTGATACCATTTTTATAAAGAAATTGACTATAGTTAAAATTCTTCAGGCTGAAATTAATAGCGTAACCGGTCGCTGTCAGGAAGAAAAGAAGAATAAACGGGCGAGAATAAAATTAATAAAAAAAAGTTGGCAGCGATGATGCAACCAATTATTATTAAGTTGCGTCAGGTGTTTTTCTACACGTGATATTTTCTCGAAAAATGAGTGGTTACTTTACTATCCTGCTGTTTTCACCCTGATAGAATTCGTCTTTAATTAGAGTAAATAAAAGAAAAAATAAAAACAAATATGTCATTGTTTGCACTGAATTTTTGATGTTGGTTTTTTTTTGCTTTCTGCACAAATATATTCAATGCATTTTGATAATATAACAAATATTTTAGTTGTGTTTTTTTTAATTCAATCAAGTTTACAGCTTATGAAGATCTTAAAATCTCAAATAATTAAGTAATATTTAACTTCAAAATATTTATTTTTTTTGGAATAGATTTATTGTGGTAAACAGAATGTATTGCGGCAAACTGCAGGTCCTGTTGCATTTAGCGTTTCATATTAAAATTTTCTTAGTCGGTTTTAGCATGATTTTGTATTTTTAAAAACAGTTTTAGCCCTGCAAGCAAGTTATTGAAATTTAGTTTGTAGTCCATACTAATAAGAAGTCACATCCCCGCGGCACAAACACACACACAATAAAAAAATCGTGGATAGGCAGATCGTAGCTAAACCCGTTATTTTTAAAATAAGATGTAATATACAAGAATAACCAGTACATCCCCTTTTAGTCATTTTCGAGCAAAAATAAACCATAAAACTGCGATGCGTATATTAAATATTTAATAAAAATATTACTAAATTTCTAAGTTCGTTTGTTTAACCCGTTTCCGTGATTGCCTTTTTCCCATTACAACCGTAAAACATTCGTATTACCGTGATGAAATCTTCGGTTCATGGTGGTATATTCGTCTTACCATTGTGGTGGGTAAACTTCACTACGGTAAACACTACGCATAACCTAAGTCGTACCAAACACAAGTATCCATGAATAAAATTTGTATACAGCTTTAACCATTTCAATTTGCTTCCTTACTGGGTACTAATCACGCCCAAAGTATTACGTACAGTCTAGGTACGACTCAGGTCATTATATGTAGAATTTTACGTTCCAAAATGGTGAATTTTACGTACCAAAATGGCTTAATGAAAATACCACCCACCACCGTAAAACAAAGGTTTCGCGATGATAAGAAGGTTTCACTGTTGTGACGAAAGAAAAGGCAATCACGGGATATAACTTTGTATGACTATTTAACCTTAATGCAAAATTGCTGTTATTTAACTTTTAAACCATAGTTTTGTTTCTTATAAAATAAGATCATCAAGACCAAATAATATCAAAATTATGTCATTGAGAATTGTAAAAGAAAACTAATAAAAAATATTAAATAAAAATTATGCCATGACTGAAGTGTTATTTACAAAAGAAATCATTCCAATAAACTCTATGCAGTAAAATATTTTTGGAATTTGAAAGAAAAAAAGCATCTTATTACGACTGCTGTTTTGTAAAATCAATGAATTCACGTAAGAAATAATTTGCATACAGCTTGTTTATATTTGTATGCACCGTCAGCAAAGACAATGGTCATTAAATTCAAAAATTTAAACAGTGTTTGCAAATTAAAATACGCTATATGCAAATTATTTTCTATTAAAAATTCATCAATAATCCACACTGGCCATAGCCCTACTTTTCCATTCCAAAATCATTTTCTTTGCGGAAATTCACCAAGCTAAATGGCTGGCTAAAAATGGTGTATATTGCAACTTTTTATGGTGTGATTATAAAAGCATATTTTAATTTATGTTATATTTATATACGTTTTTATATGTTTAAATAGATACAAGTCGAAGTCCAGTATTTATACTGGCTTTTGAATCTATCCTGCCATTAAATTACATGACAAAATAAGGATTGATTGATTTATTGATATATTTTATAATACTCGAGTAATAACAGAAGTGGCGGCTGGGAATCCAACCATTGCGTCTGTGAACGTAAAAGTGAATCCTAATAGTAGTTACTGAAAGGTACCAAAAAAATCCCATTTATGAAACAACAAACGAACGTTAATTGCAATTACGCCTGGCAAGGACGGCAACGTATATTTGATATTAAATTAAGAAAAAATGATGGAGACTAGAAAAAATTTTCAAGTGAGCATATTTTGTTAACGTTAAAGTTAATTTAAACACAGTTTTATTAGTGTATAAGTTTAAAGTTAGCTACACATTGATATATTTATGTCAAATCAAAAGAACTGCTAGCGAGATATGCTCACCTCCACCTAAATATGTTATGCTAGATATGCTCACCTTTTCCAGTCTCTATATGCTCACCGAGATATGCTCACCTTTTTTCAGTGTGAATCATTTTTGAACAGAATTAAGCGTCTTTTCACAGATTGTGGCATATTATACTCTGTTAGGGGTACGGTTTTCAATAGAAAAAAATAGTTTTATGATGCAAGAGCAAAAGGTAAGGGTTAAGTTGAGTAAATTAAGTAATATAAAGACATATAAGGAAATTTGCACTTATTTTAAAAAAAAATTTGCGTTACCACTCACGCCAAGACTTCAACAATCAGCCCCGACCCTCCGCACATCTAATATATAAATTTTGTCAGGCAAAATTTGGCCAAGGAGGAAACCGAGTTTTTATTTATTTGCCAAACAAGGAGGGTTAAATAGAATGTAGAGTAGTGCATTTAATTTCGGCACTTTTTTGATTTTCCGATGTTACTTTTCACTGTATGGCCCGATTTTCATGTTTGATAGCTCATTTTGAAGCTTTCACGATACTGCGTTGCGTCACAAAAGTTTCACTGTACGAAAGTAGTTTTTTATTTAATTAAATCAATCAGTTTAAAAAAAATGGAAAATTGCCGAAATTAAATGTATGCATTTAATTTCGGCACTTCACAAACAATCGATTGTTTCTCAGTCAAAAAATCATCATTTTTAAAAATTTAAAAGCCTATCATTATTTTCAGACAGTTTTCTTTAATTTAAGCTTTACTTGTTTTTGAACGTGTAACTGGCAAAAAATTACAGCTAAAATGCCAAATGGTATTAAAACGAGCAAAATTTTTGGGAAAAAAGTGCATTTAATTTTGGCACTTTTTAAAAGGACCCTCTTAATCGAGTTTAAGTGCAGTGCTATAATTCCTACACATTTCAACGTTGTTTTTTAACTATTAACCACAATTTAACACTCGACCACTTACTTCAACCCATTTTTACCTACAGCAATATGTGTTCCGAAATTACACTATTTTATTTTATAACGATCGCTCACCACAGAGGCAACGTAGAACCACGGGAACTAAAAATTCGGAAAATAGACTAAATTTTACCTGGACAGTTTAATTTTTAAACCAATTTATTGCGTAAACATGAAATGCCCATGTTGTAAAAACGAGTAACAATTTTATTTTTTATAAATCACACAATTTCACATGAAAGTATCATAACATAACAAATAAAAAGCTCACGACAGTCATCTACATATAATCAAGAATATATAACACAAGAGAATTTCCGACTGTACACTAAATTTTTGACCAAAATTTTGCGAGAAAAGTCGCACTTTCGAATTTGTGTGCGACTTTTCTCGCAAAAATTTGCCATTTTCTGCGAGTTTTCCAGCGCTGCAATTTTTTACACAGTGTTCGTTTTCTCGCAGTGGGGACTGCGACTCCTTTCGCACTCCATGCTGCTTTATTCGCACTGCGATTATTTTCGCACTGCGAGTCGGGCTGTACAACAAAAAAAATAAAAACAAAGCGGAGCGAAAATTTTGTGTTTAAATGAGTAAAAGTCGTTTTTTTACCTTAAGATGTTAAAACTTTTTAGTTTTAATAAAATAAAGTAACTTTCCAACGTTTTAAAATTAAATAAAACAAATTGCGAAGAGTTTTACTCCATTAAAAATACTACCAGCGTCTGTATTTTTTTGTTGCGCAGCCAGACTCGCAGTGCGAAAATAATCGCAGTGCGAATAAAGCAGCATAGAGTGCGAAAAAAGTCGCAGTCCCCACTGCGAGAAAACTAACACTGTGTTAAAAATCGCAGCGCGGAAAAACTAGCAGAAAATGGCGGATTTTTGCGAGAAAAGTCGCACACGAATTCAAAAGTGCGACTTTTCTCGCAAAATTTTGGTCAAAAATTTAGTGTACAGTCGGACATTCTCTTGTGTTATATATTCTTGATATAATTAACTCTCATTTGAGCTATCAAACGTCGTATTCCGTTCGGGATTACCAAAGATATAGTCCAAAATCAAAAATGCCCAATTTGGAAAAGTGCCGAAATTAAATGAACTACCCTATACTATTTTATTTTCAATATTCAACGCTTTAACATCTGTACTACCGCAGTAACTACCTATTCACCTAATGGTTGCATTCCAAAAAAAGTTAAATATGCGTAATCATTTCCACTAACAGGAATGCTGGTCGCCAGTTCGATGTAAACCGGGTTGTAAAAATCAATATTTAATTAAGATTGTTTATATATTATTATAATTAATTAATACATTGTATAATAAATTTATTACTTTGGGTTAATCTAGTTATTTAAGCTACTTTTATTTTTATATTCGAACTCCAGTATCACTGTGTCAAATTTGTATGCAAATTTCTGTATATCAAAGTTTTTATACCGTTTTTTACGCAAAACATCTGTTTTTTGTTTCTCCTTACGAGAAGTTTTTATCGGTTTTTTAGTTAAATTAATATAAGTGTAAATTTAAGTTTATGTTTATATGACATTAATAATTTTTTTAGTATATTCGGAATACGGTTGATATCGGAAGTCGCTGAACAAGACCTACAACCTAGGAACAGTTAAAAGACCGATAGGTAAGGAGACGGATGCAGGTAAAAGTGTGCTTATTTTTAAGTTTAATTTTAGTTTAATTTTAATTTAATTTAATAATAATTCGCGTGTAAAAAATTTTTTGTTATTGTGTAGATGCGCGTTACCCTTTAAACTGAGGTGTCTGTATTCGCTGATGAGCCCCGCTTTCACCTCAGGTTATTACTTATTGGGGATGAAAAAATGCGTCCGAATTTGGGGGCGAAACGTATTTTTTCATCACATGTTAAAATTTATAGTTATAATGCGCGTTTAAAGTACTGTCTTTTATTTCATATATGATTATTATTTGCGTGGTTAATAATTTTATTTTATATTATTGTTATAGTAAAAAGGTGTTGGGTTTTTTTACGTTCTTCACACTTTTTTTTACTTTCTTTTTTATTAATAAATTTATTTCGATAACGATGGTGTTGCGTGACAAATTGATTTTAAATTTAATCCAACAAAAATTTGACACATCTTTTTGCAATCACGGAATGTCACACTGATCACCTCAATTATATTTTTATTCTCGAGTAATCTAATAAAACTCTATTCTTTGAATGGTGTAAATTGATATTAATAATTTTATGCAAATTTGTTTTAAATACAAGCTAATAAAGTGAGGGTGATAACCCCCAGAAGCCGGTGCACTTCCCTTAGGCTTAGGTTTAACTTAGGCTTGCAATTTTTACTTTCGACTCTAACTTTCCAACTACGGTTCCGAATTCCCCACTTACAGCTCCATGTTCCTTATTTTTTCTCCAAGTTGTAGTTCTAAGTTACCTCGGCTCCATCGACCCGTAATAAATATTATGAGACTAATCACGTTCGACCAAAAGCCTCGGGCAAAAATAACCTTCAACAACCGTGGCGACCAACCGTCCTTTTTTAGCTCCTCTTACTTTACTTCTCAAAGAGCAAAAGATATCCGAAAATCACGAATAGTTCCCCACAATTGAGGGCCCATAAAATTCTAATACGTAAATAATTTTTACAACCTACAATGGCAAAGTGCCGTTATGATGTGTTCATGAAAAGTTCAAACTGTTGGTTTTTATTGATTTTAAAAAAACTATTGATATATTGATTTTTACAACGTACAAGGGCGTTAAGTGCCGTTAAAAGACCGCAAGCGAGCCATATGCAAAGCGAAATCCCCTCCGACCCCACTTCTTTGACGATAAGAGTGGGACTGATAAAAATTCCTGATCCGATAATCGTGCAAGTGGCATATGCCACCGCTGATAAGAGTCCGATTCGGTGTCCTGTCATCATTTATTTGTGCATTGCTTCATCGATCCCTGATATTTACACAAAAATAAAAACTTAATAGAAAATAAGCAAAAAACTACTTGATATATTTTCTTAATACGGAGTACATCTACTATTACCTATATTATGTTTAACCATTACCAGCTTTAAATATAAATTCGTGCTTAATTAAAAACAAGAATTTTAAAATTAGATTTAAAACCATTTTTTGTCATGTTTCAAACAGCTGGTTTTTATTTGCTTTCTGAATTTGGTTGTTTTGAGGCTGCGCATGTTGAAAATTTTTTGTTTGTTTATGAAAAAATGCTGAACGGGTGGACAAGTGAAAAAATTTTTATTTATTATTTGTGAAAATTGGCGCTTAGCCTATTTATTTGTGTCTTTCATTAAAGATAAAAGTGATTTTAGATTCTAACGCGTATTAAAAGACACGAGATAAAAACTATAAGGAATTGCAAAACGATTCAAACTATAATAAAACAATGGAAAACTTTTCTGTTTTCACTACAAAAGTTTTCTCTATAATATTAAGTTAATGTTTTCAGTTTTTTATTTATCTTGGCTTTTTTGTTTTAAAATATACTTAAGACATATTGTTTTAAATTTATTTCTACAAAAATCCTGGCTTTTTAAGGTTAATTTAATTTACTAAAAGTTTAATTAAAAATTTATTCCAATTAATAAATTTAAAAATTTAATTTTTTTTTAATTACAAAAAAACCGATGGAAGTTAGTGTTACAAAATTATGCACTTATGCCTTCAAATGTAATACTCGACTTAAATTCCCCATCAAAAATTAATAACATATTTTATTTAAAATAATAAAACATAAAATTTAAGTGTTTATTTTATTGTGGTGACACGTAGCGAAAGATTTTGATTATTATTTTTTGTGTGTTTTGGTTGCACCAGAAAATAGTGATTTTAACCGCTTTAAGTTTAAAAAAACACACACAAAAAGTAAATTTTTTTAATGACAATGTGACACATACCGCGCATGTGTCCCTTCCGTGAAAACTCAAAGTACAAGCGTTAATAAAAGGCGATTATCTTTCCCTTTTCATTGTCCGGCCTATGGTGTAATGGATAGCACGCCACAGTCGACTTTGGAGGTTACATGTTCAATTCCTGTCTCGGCCAAACTTTTCAATAAATTTGGCTGTCTAAATTTTTCAGCGTCTGGTTATTTTCGTTTCTACTTTGGGTCGTCACAACAATAACTACAATTTTTGACACAACATTCGTGTTGAATTTATATTTTTTTACATGTTTATACAAAATCTTTAAATTATAAAACTTTTTTTTTCTTTTTACGGAAAAAATTAAATTAAAACAGTTTTTCCATAAACGATTTATTCCATTTTAAATAATCCACAAACATTGGCTCCAAGAAGAAAAATCAACACAACGTGCATATTAATCAATGTTTTGATTGAACAAATAAATCATGCAAAAAACGAGTCGGGCGTAATAACAACAACAAATAGTTGTCCAACGATTTAGTTTGTAGGAAAAAACTGCAAAAGTTATTCACAAATAAATTTGATTAAAGGCAAATAAAATCTAGCTGACCGCGATATTTGCAATATTGAATCATCTATTTAAAAACAAAAACATTCAAAATTTTCCCCTAAAGCGAAGTAATAACAAAGATTAAAAACTGTATTTTAATAATTATTTATCAAATTACTTAATTTGGAACCTAAATGCAAATTTTTTAAGGGCTAAAGTTGGTTAATTTTTGTATATTTTGTGAAAAGGTGGAATAAAAAAAATTCTGCGTTCTTATTTGTTTTAAAAAAACGTCATTACCGCACAATTTTAATTGGTCCCTTCATGTCTGCATTCTAATTTTCAGCGTCAGCCAGATATAATTCAACCATAAATACCTAATCCCGTGTATTTTTTTGGGGACCGGGACACAAGGATACTAGACACAAAGGTACTGGACACAAAGGTAGTGGATGCGAGCGTACTGGGTTTAAAAATTGCGTTTATCACAACCCTGTACTAGAATCGATTTATTATGAAGGTAGGGACACAAAAAAAAACTGGACACGAGGGTACAGAGCAAAGAAAACATTAAAATTTAAGTTTACTACATAACAATTGTTTTTGCGTAAAATTATTTTGCTTGTTTAGCTGATGCATACAAGGTTGGATTTAGAAAAAAGAATTGTCAAGCAAGCATAACACTAAAATATTTTCATGTAATTGATTTAATTAATTTGAAAAAAAAGGTATTCATCGGATCAATTCTTATGGTCGCACCGCACTCTTATTTTCAGGATTAAAGTTTGGAGCTCCAGCCAGTTAGGTGAAATTTCCTCCATATGTTTAAAAAAATTGGATTTTTAAAACGTTGAGTTCGCATCTCCGGAGCTGAGGTGTACAGACAAAAATGCTTTCCGAATAGATGAATTTGGAAACAATTATACTTCTGTCTGCATTAATAACTTATGCAAAACTATGTTTATTCCAGGAAAATATATTTCGAAATCATAATTTCTCGCCTTTTTTAATTCAATAAAAATTATTTAGCGTTCTAAGAACACACTAATCAGTAAAAATATCATAATAAAGTTTGGCGTAATTTTTTGGGTTTCACTTTGGGTTAATAAAAATAAAGTTTTTGGTTCATTGGTGTTTTCGAAGGTTTCCAACGATCCGTCGTTGGATTAAATCAAATTTACGACCGTACAAGTTTACGAATCTATATTTAAATGCGAACAAAGTTGTGTATAGGTATTTTGATTACGTCGTACATCAAAAATCTATACCTATATTATAGTTTTTAATTTCTAAAAACACATTTCGTTTGCATTGTTTTTCAATTATTTAGCATTATTATGGTTAAATTATATCTGGCTGACGCTGAAAATTAGTATGCAGCCATGATGGGCCAATACCATACCAATTAAAATTGTGCGGTTATGACGTTTTTTCTCAAAAACAAATAAGAGCGCAAAATTTTTTTTAATTCCACCTTTTTACAAAATATGCAAAAATTAACCAACTTTAGCTCTTTAAAAATTTGCATTCGGGTTTCAAATTAAGTATTTTCATAAATAATTATTAAAATATGGGTTTTGATCTTTAATATTAAACCGCTTTCTTTGAAATTTTTCTATTGTTGTGTTGTTAAATAGTCGATTCAATACAACAATTATCGAGGTCAGCTAGATTTTATTTGCCGCGTTATTTTTTTTTTAAATTTCACATGACATTCTATTTAAGCACGAAAGAATCTAAATTATAATAAAAAAACGATACATATTTAATAACGTCTCATTTTCTTTAGCGTTGAAACAATTAAATTCAGTTCAGCTCACACAGTTTAACGATTTCACGTAATAACGCATTTTTTCTTAGCCTATTTATTCGTAAATTTGACTGATATGTTTTACTGCAAAAAACTTGTCATTGTGAAAAAAGACAAGTAAATTTTAAACTTTGAATGTGTTAAATTTTGAATAAACAACTCGGAAGAGAGTCTAGTTTAGCACTTGTAATTTACGAATTTTGATTTTAATAGAGGGGGTTTGAGGAGGGGGGAAAAGAAATTAATAGCTAAACAAAAATACGAATTTACTAAACACGCATAAATAAAAAACTTTTACCGTAATTTCTGATGTAATCTGTAAAAACGCTAAAAACGCTTAAAGGAGTTTCCTGTCGTATCCTTGAGTTTTAACAAATTTATTTACATTAATCCAAAGAAAAACAAAAAAACAAAAACAAAAACAAAGAATTTTAAACTTGTGAGTTTTTTGATTTTTTTGTTTTCGTGTTTTTTAGAGCAAATTTTTAGCCAAAACCTTTTTCAATCTTAAAAAATTATGTCAGGTGTGTCAGTTTATAATTTATTTAAAATTTAATTTAGTTTTAGGCGTCTGTGATGTATCTAAATTTAAAAGAGAGTTAGTAACATACCAAATTGGTGGAAAACTTCGTTCAAAATAAAAAAAGTACAACAACATGATAAAACATTATCCGAATTACACCGCATTTATATAATACCTTATTAAGTTTGTTTGTTATAGGAAATGAGGTAGGAAACACAAAAACACAAACATTACGCTTACATACAAACAGAATTACATCAATTTGCATAAACAAGAATTAACAACCGAGAGAATTTGGAACCGAAAACATGGATTAATGATCCGAAAATAAAGAATTTAAAGCGGATAATATCAACTTTTAAAATCTGTTTATAAGCCAAAGCCTTAGTTGGCGTAATAGCAGAACCCACGTCTTGCTTACTGAACGTCCTTGGATCGAGTCTCGATTGAGACAAGCTACATTTGTGATAATGTTAATATTTGTTAATATTGTTGTATGTAGTATATGTGTTTGTGCAGTTAATGCTGAGTAACATCGGCCTTGCGTATTCTGCTTAGTGCGAAATGAAATAGTATTTTAAACCTAAGCAAATTTTTTTATTTTAATTTAAGTTCCAGCTTTAAATTTCAATTATTTTTGATGAATCCAAGTTGTATACTCGGAGTTCTATCAAAACAAGTGTTTTTACGCACTCTTTAAAAATGCATAGCAAGAGGTTTAGCGCTAATAAATGCCATTAAACTCTAAAATCAACGAATAATTAGTGTTTTTGGCCAAGCTGGTTCATACTTATGTAAAAACGTTCTTTGGACTTTGTCCAAAGGACAAATACAGCGTATAGACGTATGTAAAAACGTCCTTTGGACTTTGTCCAAAAGACGTTTTTACATAAGTATGAACCAAGCTTAACGCTGAACAACTTCTTTTGAAATGAGAGGTTTTTGCTCATCAAAAATGGCGATAACTGTCAACAAAGTCGTTTAGGTTGAAAAGAAAGCAAAATGCCAGGCGGTCAAACAATCAAAAACTAAACAAGCCGCTAATAAATGTAGTTACTACATGAATACATGGAAAAGCTTAAATATTTTATGTAAAAATATATTAAAAAAACTGAAGTGTACTTAAATCAATCAAATAACTTTATTTATAGCAAATTCTAAAAAAACAAAATCAAAACATAAAACAAAATTTATATATCACAGATGCATTCCTTAAAATTTTTTATTATTAATTTTTGCTATTGATAAAATTTAACAATTCTTAAAATAACCTATGGGCTCACCTAGCATTATTAAAATTTGGGTCCGCGTGTCCAGCCGCGAAATCAGAATTCGTTATAAAACCAATGATTTTTACAAAATTTTATTGAAAATTGGAGATTAGACAACTATATGAAAACAATTTCGAATATTTTTGTTAACTTTTGACCATTATTTAGAGCTATATTAAGCGTAATTAAAGTTTCTCACTTGTAAATTTTTTTGGTTAATCAGAAAAAAAAATTTTGTGATGCTTAAT
This sequence comes from Microlaimidae sp. YZB2_3, assembly GCA_030248175.1. Lineage (NCBI taxonomy): Eukaryota > Metazoa > Nematoda > Chromadorea > Desmodorida > Microlaimidae > Microlaimidae sp. YZB2_3. Next base: position 23,295 of record JASAMX010001419.1, on the reverse strand, counting down.
TAAACACAAAAAACCACTAAAATTTTTCAAGTAGATGTTTTATTTGTATATAGTATTTCCAGTTTCAAAAATAATATGAAAAAATGCATTTAATTTAAGAGGAACTTTGTTTCGTGGTGGGACCGCCGACCCAATTTTTTTATGCTAGGTAGGTCCATAGATAAGTGTTAGGGTAGTGCATTTAATTTCGGCACTTTTTTGTTTTTCCGATGTAACTTTTTATTGTATGGCCCGATTTTCATGTTTGATAGCTCATTTTGAAGCTTTCACAATACTGCGTTGCGTCACAAAAGTTTCACTGTACGAAAGTATTTTTTTACTTAATTAAATCAGTTTTTAAAATAATGGAAAATTGCCGAAATTAAATATGTGCATTTAATTTCAGCACTTTACAAACAATCGATTGTTTCTCAGTCAAAAAATCATCATTTTCAAAAATTTAAAAGCCTATCATTATCTCCAGACAGTTTTCTTTAATTTAAGCTTCTACTTGTTGTTAAACGTGTAATCGGCAAAAACTTACAGCTAAAATGCCAAATGGTATCAAAATGAGCAAAATTTGGGAAAAAAGTGCATTTAATTTCGGCACTTTTTAAAAGGACCCATTTAATCGAGTTTAAGTGCAGTGCTATGACCACTACACATTTCAACGTTGTCTTTTAACTATTTACAACTACATTTTAACATCCGACCACTTAATTCAATCCGTTTTTACCTACAGCATATGAGTGCCGAAATTACACTATTTTATTTTATAACGATTGCTCACCACAGACGCAACGTAGAACCACGGGGACTAAAAATTCGGAAAATAGACTAAATTTTACCAGGGGCCTGTTTCATAAAATACTGGTAAATTTTACAAGTTTGTAAAATGGAGAAAAATACAAGTTTTTAAAATTACTGACTTGTAAATTTTTAAACAAATAAAAAGATGTTTTTATATGTGTTTTTTATATAGATTTTTTAATATATAATTTAATATTAGTAATATAAATAATAATATATTTAATTTTTATATAGATTTTTTATATTTTTTTATATATAGATTTTTTAATATACCTCCACAAACCAACAAAAAAAAATAATTCAAATATACATTGGTATTTTTACTTGTATTTTTTACTTGTATTTTTCAATTGTATTTTCACTTGTATTCAAGTTTTTTTACAAACTTGTAAAAAAATCAAGTGAAATTGTAAAGTAAATTTTACCCTACTCGGAGTAGGGTAAATTTTTCTTTTGAAAACTTGTGAAAAATTACAAGTGGCCAAAGTTTAAAACTGGAATAACTTTAAACACACAGCAGCTACGTACATGAAATTTTAAATAGTTTGCACATGGCATATAATCTTTTTTCATTTCAAATTTCAACGCAAATGGTTCAGAATAAAAAAAGTTATTGATAGACTTGTAATTTACGAAGACCAGTATTTTATGAAACAGGCCCCTGGACAGTTTAATTTTTAAACCAATTTATTGCGTAATCATGAAATGCCCATGTTACAAAAACGAGTAACAAATTTATTTTTTATAAATCACATAATTTCACATAAAAATATCATAACATAACAAATAAAAAGCTCACGACAGTCATCTACATATAATTAGCTCTCATTTGAGCTATCAAACGTCGTATTCCGTCCAGGATTACCAAAGATATAGTCCAAAATCAAAAATGCCCAATTGGGAAAAGTGCCGAAATTAAATGCACTACCCTATTGCCTATTTACTTTATGCATGCGTGAGTTATTTTATGAATTTCAAACTTTTGTGTTTGAAGCAAATTAATGTAAGTTGTTTGTTTCTTTTTTGTTAAATTAAAAAGGCTTGTTTTTTAGATTTATTTTAAATTTAGATCTTTAGTTTATATTCAGTGAAGTTAAATTTTGATGTTTATAACTTTTCACTGCTTTGTAAAATTATTAATTCTTCTTCTCTAACTTCTAATTCTCTATTTTTTTTTGGGGGGGGTGGTGTGGTTTTTTTTTTGTTCTTTTTTCTTTGCTGCATTTTGCTTTTCCTTGTAAATTTTCTTATATAATATATGCATAAAATCTGAAATTTCTCAGAGTGAATATTGTTACTCTAAGATTCTTCAATTCAACATGCAAAACTTGTTACATCTCATTGTATGCAATTCATATTATTCCCTAAAGGAGGATTTAGCAATGTAACTGTTTCTTACACTCTAAAATCACACTTTTCCCCGCAACAGCCGTGCACTGTGAAGGTGCACTGCGCTTTTACTACGTGCGAGAGTCTGTTATAAGAATGTAACATTTTCATACTCGCGGCATTAAATGGATTAAAGTGATTCAAATCGACATCCAAAAGCAGGTGCACTTTTATTCGCCATGTTTTCTATAACAACAGAACTATCATTGCGATTTGATTCAGTTTTAGCAAGTGGAGATCACGTGATTGCCCTGGTATCCGTTCTTGACGCCGATTGGTCGAATATCTCGAAGGTGTGTGCAGTTTTAGCACGTGGAGATCATGTGATTGCCCAGGTACCCGCCTTTAAGTGCAATTGGTCGGATAGCCAGGGTGCGTGTGCAGTTTTTTAAATCGGCGGTCGCCATGCAGACGATCGCGATCTGGTCCGAACTCATCAAGCGCTGCTCCAACATACCTTCGCGGTATGTGTTACGGCAAGAATTAAAATTAAACCCGGATTAAACTTCTGACAGAAGGCGATCAATAAACTTAAAATTTAATGTTAATTATGTAGTAATTACTTTAAATCGCCAATTTATAAAATGTTAAAATTGTTTATTTAAAGTATGCTTTGTAAAAAGAATCAATTTTTTAAAAAATCAGTCTCGTAAATTTTAAATTAATTTCTCACCTATATACAGTTTTTGCTAAAATATGTCAGCTTCCGTTATTCACCTATTAGCTATTTCTGTTTTGTAAAACATGCTTCCACAATTCTGTTAGGTAATCATTCATACTGCCTAATTTTTTTCACAGCGGGGCCCTGTTTAATAAAGGTGATTTTCATTATATAATCTCTGCCTACATTTTGTTGATGAACAGTTTATAGAATTGTAAACCAGGGGCTTATTTCATAAAGACGTCTGTGAATTTTCTTTTTACAAATCTTCGTCTATTTTTTGTAAATTACATGATACAGGATATCGTCGTTACTATGGCAAAATGAGCCACAGTTATTATAAACTACACGTAAATGTGACTCATTCTGTAGTTAATAAGGTCCTTTTTTAATTTAGTCACTGTCATGTTGATCTCATATAAATTGTGGTTTATTTTGCCCTAGTAACGACGATATAAAACATAGCGGAGGGGAGGGGAGCGGAGGGGACGGGACGTGGCTGGGACCAATCAGCGCAGAGCGCTGCGCAAAAATACTCCCCCTGGATTACAAGTCGAAAAACCTTTATCATGTGTTTTTGCAAAAAAGGGCAAAGATTTGTAAAATGAGAACTTACAAAATGTTTTTATAAAACAGGGGGATATCTATACGCACAGTAAAAAAAAAATTGGCGGCATCTATGCTCTTATGCTGACTGGATATACCGTCCCGTAAATTCTTTATCATGTATTTTACAAAAAGTAGGTGGAGATCTGTAAAATGAAACATACAAACGTCTTTATGAAACAAGCCCCAAATGTAAATGGCTCTCGGTGAAATTTTTACTTTTAAAATCAGTCCAGCTTTTGTTGCCGTAACACTAAAATACATAATACTATAAATATAATATATGATAGTTTTATATATTTTTGGTCACACCGAACAGCTGTATTGCCTACAGCGAATAGTTCGACGGTACTGGTTCCACCAGGACATCCAGGCCGATCGAGAACCGAAGACCGCGCACCCCGCCAGCCAACTCCTGTTAGACGATTTGGGGTCGTTGGAGCCGAGGGTATTTAAAGTCGCAAACTGGAGCCCCAAAATTGAAAACTTATTGGAGTCATAAATGGAGAACTTGCAGATGAAAGTGTGAAATCGCAAAAACATATCCCTAAGCCTAAGCCTAAGCCTAAACTATTTTTTTATTTTCGGCTCCAAGCTCTCATATTGTCCCGGCACCAAGTTGCCGAAATTTTACGGCAAGCACTAAAAAACATCTACTACACCGACTACATCGACCGAGGGGGAAAACCTCTTTTGTTACTAAAAATAAGTTTTCCTAAGCAACCTAAGCAAAATCTCAAAATCAAACAAAACATTAAATTTAGCTTGACTTTAAGGTTTTGCTTAGGTTGCTTAGAGAAATTTTTAGTAACAATAGGGGCTTTCACCCCTCGGTCGGTGTAGTCGGTCCGTCGGTGTAGTAGGTGAGTAGGTGTCTTTTAGTGCTTGCCAATTTTACCGACGGTTTCAAGGACCCCGCACCTGTTAGACTTCACGGCCTTCTTGCAAGACTGATTTGAGGGCAGTTCTGACAATTGTTGGTAGTAAAGACGGTCTTTTTCTATCTAAACAAGGTATATTTCGTTAAAAGTCTAAAAAAATAATTTAAACTCGAATGCCATCAAGTAGGCGTCAAATCAAAAAACAACGTTTTCCCCCTTTGAAATTTGATTTAAAATAATTTAGCATGTTCTAATTGCTTTAATTCTTTAATAATCTTTTAAAACTACAAATGTTGATTAATTTCGGTCCATAAATAAACAATTTTTGGTTTTGAAGAGTGACCGAAGAGTCTATTTCTAACTGCTGAAATGGTTTAAACATTACTGTAAATAAAAAAAACATATTAAATTGTAAATTAAGTTCTTTTTTTAAAGTTTTTGCTAATTATTTTTTTCAGAAACAATTGCAAAAAACAGAGTATGATTAAATCAAATCAAAATTTGCTTAAAGGTTTAAAAAAAAGCTTTTCTTGTTAGAGTTATCACTTTCTGATTACTTTTAGGTTTAGTTATTTTTATAGTTGTGTTTTCAATCGCTTAGGTTTGTCTCTTGTGAAAATGAAATAACCGTCTTGATAAAACCGAGAGATTTACTATAAACAGAGCTTTTTCTGCAATTTAAATTAAAATGATATAAAAGTCAATAAATATATTTTTGCTGCAAAGAAAGCTTAGCCTGTTTAAATGAGCTTTTACACTAATTGTTATAATTCTAATATTAAAAACTTTTTTAAATGCTGCACAGTTAAATTTTAAAAAAAAACACTTTAAGTATAAATAATCAAACAAAAATACGTCTATACGGATATGTTGGGCGTTTAAAAGATCCCTTTTTGTTTTTTGCGTAATTATATGAAAAATAAATAAACTTGCAAAATTTTTTACTTATCAGTTATTTTATGTTTTCTTTTGTTTTGTTTTGGGGGGGGGGGACACAACGGCAACACAATTGACATTAAATAGTTTAGCTTCTTCAGGTAACATATTTTTTTATTAAAATTTTGTTTTATGCTTGAAGTTATCATGTGACAAGCTAAAATTTTTAATTTCAATTTTATATCATTATTTAATTAAAGTCGTACCGAAAATGACGGCAAACGCATGGTAAAGTTTTTACAATATGTAAAAAAATCTTACCTGAAATGACGGTAATTGCATTGTAAAGTTTTTCACATTTTGGCCGTCGTTTTTTCGGTCCTTGCGAAAATAGCCGCTGTCCAACCAAAGAAAGTGAGTGCTGCGATAGCGATTCAGCTTCGCCTCTTTGCTTGTGATTTCTTGTTTTGCGTGCATGACCGAAAGTAAAAGTATCTTTAAAAATTTTGTCTTTTTTTATAATTGTCATAGTAGCACAGATAAACTTTTTTAAATATAAAAGCCAGAATCGTAAATGGTCCAACAGCGTTTGGATTATATTCCCATAAAATATAATTTAATTTTTTAATCACTATTGTGACACATATGTAGTGTCCCTTCGGTGAAAACTCAAAGTGCAAGCGTTAATAAAAGGCGATTAACTTTCCACTTTCCTTGTCCGGCCTATGGTGTAATGGATAGCACGCCAGAGTCGACTTCGGAGGTTACGGGTTCAATTCCTGTATCGGCCAAATTTTTCAATAAATTTGGCTGTCTAAATTTTTCAGCGCCTGATTATTTTGGCTTCTGCTTTGGGGCGTCACACTATTTTATTTAAAGATTCTTCCATTTGATGGCATACGTGTAAACAAATACTTTGTGAAAACAATATTTAAACCATTTTTTATTAGTTAAAAAACCCGTAAATTGCTACGATAATGCAGCGCTCATAATTGTTAGTATTTCAAAGTCTCGAAAGGAACGAAAGAAATTGCATATAACAATTGAACAAACAAGACGAAAAAATTTAAAAGCATATGTTTTGCTCCTCTGGCAACGGTTGATTATTACCAGGATAAAATGAATCAGAATCGTCATAACATACTCAACTGTAACTTTTTTTCCATCTTTTAACACACAAATACTCAACGTTATGCCTCAGAATATCGTTAATTTATATTGATTGTGACTTTTTTGTCGTAGCAAAGACAATATAATAACCGTCCTATTTCTTTTACCGGAATGTACACATATTTCCTAATCGATGATTCTCACGTAAAAAAAAATTTCACACAGCGCTTTTTATTTTGCATACACCGTCGGAAAAGGCCGTAGAACTCTAAAATCCAAACTGCGTGTGCAAATTAAAAAACGCCGTATTCAAATTATTTTTTCCGCGAGTTTTACGACACAGTTTTACTCCTTCGGTCGTTTATATATACCATCGCGTAATCGGGAAACGTGGTGTCCGGGTATATTTGCGGGTAGTCTTTTTGCGAGAAGACGGATTCGATATCGGCTTTCAACGAAAAGGACTCCAAATCTGTCGTTTTATTTCTAATAAACACGATTGTAGTTGGAAGGTGAGATCTGATGCTGCGAAATTTCTCGGAAAACTTGTAATCGTCGGTGTACAACACAACCGGATTGTAAAGTCTTCGAAAGCCACTCTTCAAATGAACGCCAGCCCCACCAAAAATATATAATATAACGAAAAATGTGCAACTCCTATATAAAAAAGTACAGAAAAGGTGGCCTTTATAATGAGCCTCTCCATTTAAATGACACTCTCCACTATAATGGCATAGTAGTCATTTTAATTCAGCGAGTTAAAATGGAGAGGAAGCCATTATAATAGCCATTTATTCATTTAATTTCACTTTATATATACAAGTGTAATACTGTCCGGGCCGCACGAGTTTTACCGTGTTGAACAGAATTAAACCAACCATTTGAATTAAATAACCAGTTATTGATTTAATTTCACTTCATATATACTCACAAGTGTAATACTGTCGGGGCCGCAGGAGTTTCTGCGTGTGGGACAGTATTAAACTATTTAATATGGGAAAACTCGTGCGGCCCGGACAGTATTACACTTGTGAGTATATATGAAATGAAATTAAGTCAATAAAGGGCTATTATAATAGCTTCCTCTCCAATTTAACTCGCCGAATTAAAATGGCTACTATGCCATTATAGTGGAGAGTTTCATTTAAATGGAGAGGCTCGTTATAATGGCCTACGTTTCCGCACTTTTTTGTATAGGAGTTGCACATTTTTCGGTATATTATATATTTTTGGCCCCACGGTGTTAAATTAAGCAGCACTATAGGTGTGAATACGAATTATGCATTGTGAATACAAATTAATGAGCAGTGCGCATTTATTTGTATGCAAATTTACACAAAAAATTGTGCTATAGTGCTTATTTTCCTATAAGAAGTCTAAAAAAACATAAAAACAGTATTTGATGTTTGGCTTAAAAAAGAAAATAAGCATAAACATTTAACGCATGATGAATCAGTTTTTGTTGTGATCTATCATTCAAAACACCAGTGCTGCTAAATGAAAGATTACGACGGAATTTCGAATGAAAAGAAAGATTTTTAAGAATCTTTTCGGTACCGGGTCTTTAGAGCCACAAGCAGGAAACTTAGAGCCATTGGAAATTTTTGGGAACTTGGAGCCATTAACAAAAAAAATCGTCTGGACTTCGATATTGGATTTATTATCATCATCATCATCATAATTTTATTCAAGCAAACATACAACAAACATTACACAATACACTGCATTATCTAAGCGAACCGCTCACGAGTCGCTTAAATTTGGCTACAGAATCATGGTTTACTAGAAAATGGTCTTAAGGTTTACAGATAGATAAGCACTAACAAGGACCATTCTTAATACTGTTTTTAAAACTAAAAAGTGAAGGAGCGGATATTTGATTTTATAAAAATATGAAAGATATATATATAATATAATATAAAAAAATATTATGAACTTGGGAAATCAGTGATAGAGATACGGATATACAGGACAATAAAATTGGCATTTCGTAACAGCGCACTTTCTTGATTTAAATAAAAATGTAAAAAGTGAGAATTCTGCGATTGTGAAAGTTTTATTTTATTTGGCAAATTAAAAATACAAAAAAAAAATCTGTTGACCTATGAATTTTATTCGTAAAAAAACGGATTATTCGCAAAAAAACGCATAACCGAGTGATTACAAAACTTGATAAAACTAAATTTTAGTTTTAAAATTCATATGGTTTATGTGTTTCAATAGCAAATTTGTTAAAATAAGTTTAAAAAATATAATATGGCTCTAAAGTCCCTTTGAATGTGTTTATTAGAAAAATTACGCTATCGAACGTTATTTAAAAACAAAGCGCCGGGAAAGGCTCTAAAGTCCCTTGGCTCTTTTGTGTTTTTCATGATTATCTCCCATTTGGCTCTTTGGTCCCTTTCGTTCGCGCACCTTGGCTCTTAAGTCCCCTTTTTTCCGGCTCTTTATTACCTAGCTCTAACGTCCCATGGCTCTTCTGGCCTGTTACTCTTACGGCTCCAAGTTTTCCACTTACATAGGTTCAAGTTCTTTATTTCTGGCTCCAAGTTCTGTCGGCTCTATCGACCTTAAATCATTTTTTGCATATAATTTAGTAAAAAGAGACGGAATAAACACTGAAAACACCTAAAATAGCTTAGGAAAATGAATTTTAAAAAACATACGAACGGGTAAGTTATAATAATAAAAATTGAATGCACTACAAACTAAACTGAATAATAATTAAATTTATGAATAAACGTATATCTCCTCTTTTTAAATTAACTCCTTCCGTTACAAAATTAAAATGTTAAGTGAAAAAAATATTTCTTTTTTACTTAGCTTACCGAAATTTTACCCGTAAAACGACGGAGTCAAATTGAGAGAAAATATACGGTTCATAACTGGTTTCATGAATTATTAATTAGTTTTTTCTATTAAACATAAAATTTTTATATTATTATTTTTATATTTTTATATTATTAAATTTTAGTATTTTTTTATTATACCTTTCGTGTGTGTTTTTTTTTCTCCAAAAACTGTTTCTCGTAAGAAATATTTCGGTATTTTTGGTGTTGTTTTTTATTCCGCCATATTTTACCAGTATTATAATATGCAAATATTTATTGGAGACCTTTCTCTACCGAATTTCCGTCGTTATCCTTCATACTAAACTTCGCAGGTTAGAAGTCTCACCAGGGGTGGTATGCTGAAGGTTTAATCCGACTTAAAGTTAATCTGAAATTAGTGATTGTCGACACACAGTAAACATACTAAGAGTATTGATTAGATAATCTAAATTAACGAATTTAATCTTGATTAAACCTAATCTCAGATTAAATCGTCACTAACTCGAGATTAAATTGTTAATTTATGCAAATTTTTAAACCGCCTCCGGTTTAAAGTTTTTTCTTCTAATCTCGTATTAATGACGATTTAATCTAAGATTAAGTCTATTAACTTCGTTAACCTAGATTATTCAATCAATACTGTTAGTATGTTTACTGTGTGTCGACAATCGCTAATCTCAGATTAATTTTAAGTCGGATTAAACCTTCAGCATACCACCCCAGGTTACAAGTCCCTGTGCCCTACAAGTCTCACTGCCCTCACAAACTTCGCAGGTTACAAGTTTCTCTGCCCAGGCCATTTCTATCCTTATACACTGTGACGCAAGACGCGATATAAACTTCGCGTCTGAGCAGCGACAACAATTGCAAAGGACTAACGAATAACAATAATATGATAGTTGAAACAAATTAAAGAATTTGACTCTTTTTACAATTACGTCACTTTTTTAATTCGAATAATATCACTGTATTTACGTAAAGCGAATAGAACTTCGCCATAGCAAATATTAAAATTAAATGAGGCTACCATCCAAATGTAGTAATGTTTTGGTATTCGATAATGCTTTTCGTCTTTGTACCATCCAAGATTGAAATAAGCAGTCACAACAGTTATATTATTCTAAGAATACAGTGCTAAATTCTTCTAAAAAGCAGGAAAATTTACAATTTTTTCAGCTAAGCTCAATTTTTAAGATATCTCAAAATTTAGATTTATTTGTTTAATGCGTTCTCTCAAAAAAATCGCTCAAATTTAGACAATTTCGAAAAATACCAGCAAAACTTTTTGTAGTTTTTTACTTTAATTTTTCAAATTTAGTGGTAATTATCAAAATTATTGTGAGTTTTGTTTTGTTATTTAATTTTACATTGTATTACTTTTATAACTGACGATGGCAACTGTAAATTCTAGAAACGTTTAAGAGGTTTGATATATCATTATCCACCATGTTTGGCTGCAAACAAGTGAGAATTTTATTTTCTTAAGGCAAATCTCACATCTGAAAACGTTACAATGTTTGGTTAGGCATAACTCCTTTTTTTATTTAATTTTGTTCAATTTTTTTTGTGCTAAAATATTTTTTTCGCAAAATCTAAAGCTGAAAGGTATAATTACTGTTCCCATCGTATTTGATAAAAACATAAGCAAATATTTTGCCGTAAAAAAAGTTCGTCTTTGCACTGGGAAATTAAAGTTAAAATTTTTTGCAATTTAAAACCAAGGGGCCTGTTTTATAAAAACGTTTGTAAATTCTCATTTTACGAGTCTCAGGCTAATTTTTTGTAAAATACATAAAAAAATGTTTTTCGACTTTTAATCCGGGGGATCTTTTAATAAGTATCTCTGCTCAGTACTCTGCGCTGAATGGTTCCGTCAAGGATGCATAAAAGTAGAGAATGTCCAACTGTGTGTTAAACAGTTTTTCTAATTATACGTAAATTATTCCACATTGTAGATTTTTCATCATGTAAAAAAATCTACTACGACTTGTGGAATAAACTACGGTTTGTGAATATTCTAAATGATAATTTTTCTGCGTAATACTGTAGATTATTCTATATTTTAACCGCGAATTTGCAAACAAAAAAACTGCGAACGTAAAACTCTTTGATGAGGTTCTTTCCCGAAATATTGTCAAATATTCAACGTGTTTTTTTGTTGAACCCGACATATAAATTTTATTATATGTTAAAATGTTGAATATTCGATTATTTAATTTATTTAATTAATTTAATTGATTAATTTGAATAATCGACAATGTATTATGTAAAAAAATTTCATTTAGGAGTATTTCGTTTCAAATTTTTATTTCTACATGATAGAAAATTTACATATGGATTGCTTAACATATAATAAACACAATAAAGACCAATTGTTTAACACACGGTCGGACATTTTCTACTTTTAGGCATTCATGGTTCGTTCATGTCCCGTTTCGTCTGCTGACTGATCAATATTTCCGTGTTTTATATCCTCAATTATGTAATTTACAAAAAGTAGGCGGAGCTTTGTAAAATGAAAATTTATGAACGTTTTTATGAAGTAAGCCTTAGCAGTGAAACGTAATATCAAATTTAAAATTTTGGCAACAAAAATATATTTTACCTGTTCCCGTGATTGCCTTTTCTCTGGTTACCAACTGTGAAACCTTTGACCCAAGATGGTGGTATCATCGTCTGACTATTGTAGTACGTAAACTCACAGTCACCGCGGTTTTGAGCGAGCAAATTGAAATGGTTAAACGTGGTACGGTAAAATCTATGCAAATTTTAGCCACGCACAGTATTGCGTACGTCTAAATATGACCTAGGTAATACGTAGTTATCTGTGGTGAAGTTTACATACCGATGGCCAGACGAAAATACCCCCACCGCGCGACAAAAGTTTTACCGTAGTGGCACAAAGGTTTTACCCATGTAACAAGGGCAAAGGCGATCCGGGATCGGGTTAATACTACAGATTATCTAACCCGAAACACTATTTTACATAATATAGGCAATAAACAATGGCGAAATTGTCATTTGGCACTGTACGTTGTTTTCGCACAAGCTTCCGATCGAATGAGCGAAGGTAACGAGTGGTTTAATTGTTCGATGATGCGTAGACAATTTGCTATATTTTGTTGGTATTTTTCCTTCAATCGATGAATAAACTATACCTATTTTCTTCTTACCAACTTTTTTAAGCGCGGAATTCTGCGTAGAAGCTATGTTTAAAAAATTTGAATAATTTGTAAGAGAAATATTTGGAGTAAGTTGCTGAGTGGAATCAAACTGTTGAATGAAGTCTGAAGTATTAGCAAGAGTCATTCCTTTGTTTCCGGTCGCGATGATTCGATTCGTAAAAAACTTGACCTGTAAGTTTATAGTAATGGAAAATTTTATAAATAAAATATTTCGATAATGCTACTGGTTAAAAAATTGTAATTTTAAAGATTAGAAATCAATTCGTTTTCTTATAATTGATTCGAAACCGAAAATATCATTCCTATAAACTTACCGGGTTTTCAAACGATTTAGTCGTTTGATGATTCCAAATTATTTTTACGCTGTCATAAGATTTTGAATTAACTACGAAACTCGTGCTTACACTTTTAATTAAATTTTAAAAAATCGCTCATTTTGTTTTTTGGTACCTATGTAATTGAACAATTACAAATATTTTTAATAAATATTTATTTTTATTTCTTTTCTATTAATTGAATTTTATCTAAAGATTTCGTGAGCTATTTCCTACCTAACTTTAGCAGTAAGAAATATTCCTGTATTTGGAAATAAGAATAAAAAAGAACGTTTTATACATATAAGTTGATATAATATGAAGAATTATGTGATGTGATATACGTGATGCAATATGAAGAATTATTGCTCTTGTGCTTATCCTACAGTATATATAGGATGTTAAAAATGATTCACACGGGACATGCAACATGCTAATGTTTCGCTGGGCTCATTACTCTGATCTAAGAGTCAGCTCTAAAAGTAATCGCTCAAGAATCCGCCAGGTACCACCTTTCTGGGTGCGGGGTGAAAGTCCCCAGCCAAAAACTAAATTTTAATCTTAAAAGATCCGGTAGTAAACCATTGGGTGCACACTTAGTTTTCTAAGGCCTTCGGCAGCTGAAACGTTTTTCAGCAATTTATGTTGCTAATGTTTCGCTAGGTTCATTACTCTGATCCAAGAGTCAGCTCTAAACTAAAGGCAATCGCTCAAATATCAAATATCACCAATAGGTAAAGTGTCAATTGAATAAAAATGGTATTAAACTCAACCGCACTGTAGAAGCGACAGAGTGGTCGCGACTGCCGCCGCACAGATAATTATAAAAAAATATTAAAAAAACAATAACGAAAATGCCCATTGTACTTTTAATTAATTTTATTACGCGGCCTAAAGTCCGTAAAAATACAGCTAGAATAAACATTGAATGTTTTGAATTTCGTTTTAATTTAAACGTAGCGAACTAAGTCGGTTCATTTTGTAATTTACAAAAGATGGCTCAAAATCTTATACAAAATCTCTAATATTTATTCTATATGAATATGTTAATATAAAAACATAGGTAAAAAACATATAATTATGACAGAAAGTAAATTTTTCATGATTTCTTAACATTTTTCTGCAAAATAAATGACGTTTTCAGATATAAATTAGTATTTCTTTTTTTAATTTTTTTTATTTTAACCATTTCAAGTATTTGGAAATGAATTTAAAATGAACTGCTGGCATTAATCCAACAACATTCAGTGTTTAAGTAATGTCGCTTCCTGGTTGTATTCGAGTTTAGTGTATTCAGCTAAAGCACCGGACATACTTCGTTAAAATGTTTTAAAAAACAAAACTAAAAAGTTCGATTTCTAGTAATATAAGAGCAATTTTTTAAATATTAAAAAATTTTAATACTTTTTTTTGCCTAAAAATTAGATGCAAAACAAAAATTCAAAAAACGTCTTAGAATTACCAAAAATAGGGTTTTTTAGTTTTGTTTTTTTTTGAAACATTTGAACGAAATATGAATTAGGCTTAATACATTGAATAGATAATTCAGTAAAACCTGCAAAAATAAGACATAATACTTTGTAAATGCTTATATTATTTTTTTATTTCACTTAAAAAAATTTATTAAGCCGTATAATTTAAAAAAATGATTATGGTTGAATTATATCTGGTTGACGCTGAAAATAACGCAAACATGTGGGGACCACTTAAAATTGTGCGGTAATGACGTTTTTTTAAAAAACCAATAAGAACGCAGATTTTCTTTAATTCCACCTTTTCACAAAATATACAAAAATTAACCAACTTTACCCCTTAAAAATTTGCATTTAGGTTACAAATTAAGAGACCTACCTAGCATAACAAAAATTGGGTCGGCAGTCCCACCTCGAAACAAAGTTTCTCTGAAATTAAATGCTTTTTTTTCATATCATTTTTGACACTGGAAATACTATATACAAATAAAACATCTACTTGAAAAATTTTAGTGGTTTTTTTATTTAATTAAGCATCACAAAATGTTTCTTTTTCTGATTAATCAAAAAATTTACATATTAGAAACTTTATTTACGCTTAATTTAGCTCTAAATAATGGTTAAAAGTTAACAAAAATATTCGAAATTGTTTTCATATATTTGTTTAATCTCCAATTTCCAAAAAAATTTTGTAAGAATCATTGGTTTCATAGCGAATTCTGATTTCGCGGTGGGACCGCGGACCCAAATTTTTGTAATGCTAGGTAGGCCCAGTAATTTGATAAATAATTATTAAAATACAGTTTTTAATCTTTGTTATTAATCCGCTTTAGTAAAAAATTTTGAATGTTTTTGTTGTTAAATAGTCGATTCAATACTGCAAATATCGCGGTCAGCTAGATTTTATTTGCCTACAGTATTAAAAGTGAAGTGTTGGATTTCGTAGTTACAGTCTGTTATGTTTGAAGAAGTCCTGAAAATCACAGCGCTTCCGTAAAAAAATCCAATAGCAAACGACGTGATGGAAATCAAAAGGCGGCAATACTTATTCCTCAGAAGTTCCATTCAATTATAATTTAGTTTAAACGGGTTGTGTTCCAATTATCCAATCAATTAACACTAAATTTTTTATAAATACTACACATGACTGGACGGGCGAAAGAAAGTTGCACTGGTAAGGAAGTCTGTATAATAGACAAAAACTACGACAAATAGTAACATGGTCCCTCCCTATGCTAAAACTAACGTAATTGCTGTGCATCTTTTTAGTATGCTAATCATCTGAGGCACGGGGTCTTTAGAACCAGAAGCAAGGAGCTTGGAGCCATCGGAAATTTTTGGTAACTTGGAGCCACGAGCAATGGGGGCTTATGGAGCCTCTTTATAAAATTGGTTCAGCGTTAGATTTAGGCTTCGCTTAGGCTTAGGTAAACGTTTTAGCGATTTTTACTTTTGGCTCCAAATTCCCAACTTAAGGCTCCAAGTTCC
The DNA here is from genome assembly GCA_030248175.1 of Microlaimidae sp. YZB2_3. NCBI lineage: Eukaryota > Metazoa > Nematoda > Chromadorea > Desmodorida > Microlaimidae > Microlaimidae sp. YZB2_3. The sequence goes on along the minus strand of JASAMX010001419.1, from coordinate 7,693 downwards.
ACACCTACGGCTGCAAGTTCCCAAGCGTTGGCTCCAAGTTCCAGCTCTAAGTTTCCAAGGCTCCATCGACCCTAAATCATTATCTGATCGGTTTAACAAAGTACATGTAAGTTGATCAAGTAATTGAAAAACTAAAAAATTAAATAAATTAAAAAATTAAAAAAACTTTTGCGTAATCCGGAGTGGATGCAGTTTGTGGTATAATTTTTTTCATTTCCAGAGCAACTTGCCTATAGGGGTGGGGGCTCTTGTTTTGTTTTTGTTGTTTTTACTAGTTTTGTTTGAGTAAGCATCTTTTACTGTACGAAAGAGGGTACAAAAAGAGAAAGTAAAATTTGAAAAAATCTTAGTTTTCTTAGTTTCTTAAGTTTAAACCGATACTTCATAAAAATTGCTAGACGATGATAATGTTTCACTATGTTGAAATGCTTTAATATATCAGTTTGTACTTAATAAATTTTGGTTTTTTAATTAAACGTCACAATAGCTAAAAATCATCACTAAAATAGTATTTTCGTGAACAATGATTTCGAATTAGTAAAAATAAAGTTGAAATTTGTGCTTTGAAACGAATTTTAAACGTACATAGGTTTTTTTTTAGTTTTGGTTGTAAAACTATTCAAAATTTTAAAATTAATTTTAAAAAAACTATTCCAAACTTTTAAATTAAAGCTAAAGTCTTCTAGGCTGAAATTAGGGCGTAACCGCTCTCCGCCAGGAAGAAATAAACAGTAAACGCGTGAGCGATAAAAATTTTGAAAAAAGTTTTCAGTGGTTATGTAACCAATTATTATTTAGTTGCGTCTTGTGTTTCTCGGCACGTGATATTTTCTCAAAGAACGAGTGGTTACTTTACCACTCACCTATTTTCACCCTGATAGAAATTATTCTTAAGCATTTTCTGTAGTTGAAACATTAGAAACTGAAAACCAAGCGCGCCAGCAGCGCCGTACCAACGAAGCGGCAAAAAACTAAAAATCCCCAAAAACTGCTTTCGCTTATGTAATATTAAAAAGTATTTAAGAAATTTTGGAGGGAAGGAGTCGAGATTTTGAACCAATAAATATTTGAAATATTTTTAACTGTAAAATGTACTAGTCGCTCGGTGTTTCATAATTTTCCTCCTACATAATATGATAGTTATTGTACCCTCTACCTACACTAAAAAACCCTTATTCAGAACAAACCTATAGGTTTTTTGCATAACAATTCGTAACAAATTGGTTTTTTGCAAAAATGACCGAAAAAATTTTATTTTTTGCTTTTTCTTACAATAAGTTGATTTGCAATTTACTTCTTTTAATCATATTTTTATTTTTTATTATTTCATTTGCAACAATTATAAAAATAATGCAATAAACAAAAATGGATTGCGAGTATTTCTCAAAAAATAAACAGGATTAAAAATAATTAATATAATTTTAAATAAAAATTAAATAAACAGCGCTTAATTTTCATTTGTAAGAAGATTTTGTAAATTTCAGTAATGTTTAAGCCATTCCAAATAATTATAAATGGACTGGTTGGCAGTTCTCTAAAATGAGAATTTGCTTACTTGTGGATTAAAATTAAGTTAAATTTGCAGTTTCAAAGTATTATCTAAATTTTAAGGCCGTTTGGAACAAGCTATATTATTTTAAAATAAAATTTTTAAGGGGTTTTGCTAAAACACTTTCGTTTTTTTGATTTGTCGTTACCTCGTGGCATTTCGGTTTAATCAATACGTTGTGTTTATTATACTATTAAACTTAATGGCACTGTTGAAGCGACAGAGCGGTCGCGACAACCGCCCGCCGCGTAGAAAAATTTTAAATAAAACTTAAAAAAAACAATAACAGAAATACGGACGGTACATATTATTTTCTTTTTTATTTTAACCATTTCAAGTATTTGGAAAAAAATTGAGTTGGATTTGAAATGAACCACTGGCACTAAAGGTAAACCCAACGTGGCTGCAACAGTTGTTCGTTGGACTGAAAAATGCCCCCATTAAGTAACCACTCAAATCACGAGAATCTGACGTCACTTATATCAGACAATCAGAATTCAAAAAATAAAAAAATTTGAAGTAGAAATCAACTTCAGATGATAGTTTAGTAATAATTCTTATTTTGTGACATAACACAAGAAAATAATTGTTTATTGAACACGTGAAAACACTGTTTGGTTTGCCTTTAATCCAACCACATTCGGTGTTTAAGTAATAACGCTTTTTGATGGCATTCGAGTTGTGTTCTGTTTGTTTGTCTGTTTGTTGGCTTTAAGCGAAATAAAATTAAGTTAAACTGCCGAAAAATTAACTTTAACTTCCGAACACCGAAATAAAATAACTTAACATAAGATTAACTTCAAATAGTTTACGTCTTGAAAATCTAGCAGGGTTATCTAACTCCCGGGCTCAGGTACAGAATTTTTATCAATCACTCTTGAGCCCGAATTTACTAGTGAACTTTAAGCATGAATGAAAAGTTGAACCCTCCTCTTTTCCTTTTTAATATTGTTTCCAGCGCCATTCCAGCCGAAATCAGGCTGAATCGTTCTTGTATTAAAATTTATATAATTAGATTAGCCTTGTATTAAAAAATATCCAGTATCCAGCAGGATAATAAGCAAAACAGTGATTTGCAGGGTATATATATATATATATATACCTATATATATATATATATATATATATATATATATATATATATATATATAAATATATATATATATATATATATATATATATATATATATATATATATAGTTACAAGGTTATTGAGAATATGGGTGAACCAATTACTAGTTTATATGTTTAGTTTAGCTAAAATGCGTTTATTTTTATTTATAAACAAAGAAAAATAGAAAAACAAACAAGTTTTTTTCTATAAAAAAACAACAACAAAACATTCTCAAAAAATTTCGAAGATAAATACCGGTAAAAACTTTTAGTTAATTAAAGATGGACATAATATAATTAAAAAACTTATTGCTCAAATAGTCAAAAACAATTTTATGTCCGATAAATTTACGTCAGAAAACAAATTCCTACGCTAGGGTGCCATTAGCAACGCTATATTATGTATTTACGCGTCCGTTAATTTAGAACAACAGTCGAGATAAAATATTTAGCAAAAATTGATCTGTTTTTTGCGCATAACACTAGAAAGAGTCCGCATGAGGAAATATTGAATCGTTCGCGCTGTTTTCGCTTTTTAAACTTATCTTGTTTAATAATTATCTCAGGTACAAGTTTCATAAAGAAAAAGTTAATGAATATTGTAATAATCTTAATGAATACCGTTGAGAAATATGTAAATACAAACAAATAATACGGAAAAAACACGTTTGGTGCGAAAGCGCTACATGTAGATTTAGCACCTCACACACCGAACCAACAACAATATGAAAACACCGAATAAAAAATCAACATAAAAGCATATACATACATAAAAAATGGAAAAAACATAACATACCTCTGTTAATAAAAAAATTAATTTTTTTTAAATGCTCTAATGGGGCGGCTTTTTTTAGAGGACAAACTCGAGCGATTCTTATAGAAAGTTCCAATTGGAACAATGCAAATATAATAAGCAGTGTTTGCAGTCCGAACAAAAAAAATTATAATCTGCATCACCGCATGTGGAAGATGGTAAAATAAAGTTTTTAAGGACACAAATTATGACATTGTCCTAATTAGGACCGTTCCACCCCAGGTAGCGCGTTCCAAAAAGGGAGCGTCCGAAAAATTTATTGCAAGTCTTAATCGACCAAAATCTCATAAGGAAGAATTTGCATATGGTTTGGTTAAAAAGTGCGTTCACAGCTGTCGAAGCATCTTATTTTTTTTTGGAAAACCGCGTTAAAACTTTTGAACGTACTATTAATGAAATAAACATCGTACGAAATGATTAATCATCTGCGTGCCCATCATGCTTATGGCAATTATTTGTTACGTGACTCTGGTCGACTGTGCCAATTTTCAGGTACAAGAAGCCATTTTTGTGACGCTGTTTCATATTTTCATCTAAATGAAAGCCAGAAAAATACACAGCAAAATAGCTGACAAAAACTGATTTTTAGGTTTATTTTTGACGATATTTAATATTTTTAGTAGAAAATTAGTGTTCATAAATTATTTATAGGCAAATAAAATCTAGCTAACCTCCATAATGCAGTATGGAGAATCACGACAATTAATTCAATGTACACAAATGTCTCGAGACGATTTGAAAATAATTCGTATACGACCGGAAAAAATTACGAAGAAAAAAATATGCACGACCAGCTGTTTTTTTTTTCAGAAAAAATGTTTGATGTTTATGTTGTTTTAGTTGTATTTATAATCGTGTTTTTTTCCTTAACCAACGTCATATATAAATCATTTTAACCCGTTCCCCTAATGGCCTTTTACCACCGATACAACCGTGAGACCTTCGTACGACAAAGGTGAAATCTTCGTCTCACGGTGGTGGTATTTTCGTATGACAAATGTCTTACGTAAACCTTACCCCGGTAAGCTCTTCGCATGACCTAGGTTTTACTTCCGTCATACATAATTTTTGTGCGCGAATAGTGCCCAGTGAGCGAGCAAATTGAAATGGTTAAAGCTGTACGGTAGCAATATGCAAATTTTTACAAAATGAAATATCCTACGTAATACATTGTATCCGTGACAAAAATCTGCATATTGCCACCGTACCGCTTTAACCATTTCAATTCGCTCGCTCACTGGGCACTACTCGCGCAAAAAATTAGGTATGACGGAAGTATGACATAGGTCGCACGAACGTTTCACGGTTGTAGCCGAGGAAAAGGCAATTAAGGGAACGGGTTAAATGTTCTCAAGACCTTTGTGTACATTGAATTAATCGTCGTGATTCTCCATTGGATCGACTATTTAACGACAAAACCATTCAAAATTTTTAACGAAAGCGGTTTTGTAATAAAGTTCAAAACCTTTATTTTAATAATTGTTTATCATATTACTTAAATCGGCAAATGCAAATTTTTAAGGGCTAAAGTTAATTAATTTTTATATATTTTGTGAAAAATTGAAATAAAAAAAATTCTGCGTTCTTATTTGTTTTTTTAAATGTCATTACCGCACAATTTTGATTGGTCCCCTCATGTCTGCATTCTAATTTTCGACGTCAGCCAGATATAATTCAACGATGAATTCTATCAGGGTGAAAATAACTACGTGGTAAAGTAACCACTCATTCTTCTAAAAAATATCACGTGGAGAGAAACACCTGAAGCAACTTTATAATAATTGGTTACATCATCTCTGAGAACTTTTTTAATATTTTTATTCTCGCGCGTTCATTCTTAATTTCTTTCTGACGGCGGGCGGTAATCCCTTATTTTCAGCCTGAAGGATTTTAACTTCAGTATTTTTTTCATAAAATGTTTAATTATTTTTCATAACTTGCGAAATACCTCATGAATTTTACTAAAAAGTTGTGTAAATTAATTAAAAAACTTTAGATTTATTTATCATTTCCATTTTTAAACATTACTTATTTGAAAGTTACTGATATACACTTAATAACTTTCGACTTTTATCATATCGCATACGGCGAGGCGATTTAATTTTGCTCGCTGCTAATCCCAAATACCAAGCAGCCGCATTTAAAAAAAACGAGGCAAATTAAACCAAAACCGAAATATAAATCAGCTAGTTTGCAAGACTCAAGTTGAAGTTTACTAAATTTTATGGTTTACTGATGTTAAAAAATCAAGCTATTGACCAAAAATACTTTAAACTTTTTTTTTAAAAAACTACATATTATTTGGCGTTTAAATAAGAGAAATGTCTGGAACCATACAGTGACCTAATTGCTGATTGGTTTATTTTGGTTAAGCGATTCATTTTGTGATGTCTATTATAGTTTTTTAATACTAAAAATATTATACTCAAATAATTGTGTGCTTTCTAATAATTTTGCTGTTAGAATTTTAAAATAATACATAGTTTTTAAAACTATTTAAATAAAAAAATATAAAAAATGGACCCATTTACATAACATATTAAGTAAAATTATTAGATGGTTAATATAAAATAAAAGACACAGACATATAACTCAAAATTTTTGGTTCTCAAAAATTGACCGTGTTGAATAATTTTGAATTAAAAAGGAGACTTATAACAAAAACCTGTTTCGTCCCTTGTTTGGACAGGCTGGACAAATATGAGGAAAAGTTGGGACTTCTTCAGCAAACGCTTCCCGTCATATTTTACAACATGCATATTTTAAAGTTTAATGTTTTGAAAAATTATAGATTGTATTGTTTGTTTATTTTTGTGCCATTTTGTATCTCTTTAATAGTTACTATTTTTAAGAAAAGTTTTTTTATCACCTGATCTAGCGGCGTAACCATGATTAGTTTTGCCATTCCTCTGTAAGAGCTTACCATGACTTCTTTATTATTACACAATTATTGTTTTTAAGAGGTTGTCAAGAGCACTCTATTAGCTTAATTCATATAGCGAAATTTTGAATTCTCACATGAACCCACCTGGAAATCGATTTAATCCAAACCATTGATAATATTTGTAAAGCTATAACTTTGTTAAAGTCCATCGAAATGGTGGAAGCCCAGTCCAAAGCACAGTTTTTGCTTTGTGGTTTTATTTTATTTAGAGAATTTAATCAAGATTGTTTTGGTATTAGTGGTACTTTGCATTCTCACATGACTCCACTTGGAAATTGATTTATTAGCCAACTTTAAATAAAGCTGCAATGCTGTGTACTTCGTTCAGTTACGTATTGTTGGTATAATTTAAAAATTAAGGACAATTTTCTTCTTTTATCAAAGAACGATTTGAAATTTTTATTATGTTTACAGGGAAATCCATCAAAAATATGCATAGAAATTCTACCCATTTAATACTGTTTAATTTTTTTCAGGATGGAAATTAGCCCGCGAAATATTTCCAGGGAGGTGGGAGTGTGTTTGGAGGCTCATTGAAAGGCTACCCATGATTTAGGTGGTTATTTACTGATGAATTTTAGAGCTCAAACACTGACCCACTTGTGATTGTGGAGTCAAATTTTACCGGTAAGTCCTAGCGTTTGTAAAAAAAAGACGAAATTAAGACTAAAATTCAACGTTTTGCAGCATGAAAGGATTCTTGGGTTGAAACAGAAGAAGAGTTTGAACAACCGTCGCAAAATGAATAGTACGGGGATAAATGACCATTCCTATATTTATTGGTATTTCACGACTTTTTGTGTGTAATTAGCGACAAGTGTGTAATTAAGTGTTTATTAAATAGAATTAAAGAATATCAACTCAAAGTGTTTATCGAAATTTTTACTAATCTAAAACACGTGCCCAACACCAAAAAGACCCTACAAAACGAAATTAAAAGAAAATTATTAAATCCTGCGGCCTCTAAAAGAAGTAAAATAAAAATCCTAAAACATTTGTATTCTAAAGGGATTTTGTCTCGCGCTGTTAAGGACGTGGTTCAAATTATTTTGGCGCTATAGATGACAAAACAAGTTTTCCTGGATTAACTTTCCACTTCTTCATTAGAAAACGTGGAGGAATCATTTCCGCCTTAGCGACAAAATCTAGCCAGAGACATTATAAAAAAAACTTCCAAACTCCGTGAGGGTGTTTGAAGATGGATTTTTAATAGTGGACGGTGAGACTTTTAACATTCATTGCTACAAAATTTAGTGAATATGTTTATATAAAC
>JASAMX010001418.1:0-11310 GCA_030248175.1 Microlaimidae sp. YZB2_3 | reverse complement strand
GTTTATTTATGTTGCAAAGGTTACAGTCATGTAACATACTTACAATACAACAAACAAAAAAAACATATAAAATACAATAATATTAAATCACAAGTTAAGATATAAAAACGAATGGTTTCAAAATCGATGAATAAAAAATTACTGTACTTGAAGAACAAAAATAAAATCATTAAGTTACAAGAAAAATCAAAAAAAAACATATATAATATTATTGAGCTAATACAATAATTACGTAAATGTAAGAAATTTTGTGTCAGAGAAAAAGCTTCAGTCAAGTTATAAAACTTTAGTTTTCGACGAAAAATGTTTGAGGATTTAGAAAAAACTATATCTGAGGGTAGGTTATTCCAAAGATTTACAATGCGATTTTCAAAAAAATATTTTGTTATGTTTAGCCGGAATTTGGGCGCTTTTAATTTAAAACCGTTAGAACGAGTAATTGTGTTTTTATTAAACACAAGAAAATTTTCAACAGGAATATCTATGCACTAACTTATAACAAAGCAAAGCGTCATTTCGTTTTCTGCGTAATTCAAGTTCGGCAGGTTTTAATTCTTTCAAGCGCGTTTTGTAACAAACGTGGGCTAGAGAGCAACGTCTATAAAGGAGTCTAGTAAAAGTTTTTTGTACCTTTTCAATACGCTAAATGTTTATTTTTAAATTTAGATTCCAAACAAATGTTTCAAATTCCAACAGTGGTCTAATAAAAGAAGTGTAACCTAAAAGCAAAACATTTATATTAGTTGTCCTAAAAGCACAAAAAAGAAGCTCAACTCTGTTTTGAGCCTTAGCTGAAATAGATGAACAGTGCTCAGAGAACTTAAGTTTAGAATCAATTAGTACACCTAGATCACGATCACAATCTTTACTTTCAATGACAATATTATTGAGCCTGTATTGAATTTTAAAATTATTGTGACAAAGTGAATCACGTTATATTTGTTTATAGCAATAGTGAGTTGCCAGGTTGAAGCCCAAAAACAAAAACTGTCTAAATTTTTTTGAAAACATAAAAACAAGCATGGGTTGTCTCTTTATCAATTATACTATAGAGTTTAGCGTCGTCAGCAAAAAGCTTGGCTGACGTTTTAGAGTCCAAACAATATGGCAAATCATTTATGTAAATTAAAAACAATAAAAGCCCAAGAACACTGCCCTGGGGCACTCCACTGGACACAAAAATATAATCAGAAGAAACATAATTTTACAAGTTTCAGGAGAGTTTTCATTTAGTATGACTTTTTGACGGCGATTTGTTTGAAAATTTGAAATCCAACAATATAATTCAAAGTCAATTTCATAAGATTTAAGTTTGGTCAAAAGTTCGGGATGTCTGACCAAATCAAAAGCCTTGGATAAATCAATGTATATCGCATCAACAGATTTTTTATTTTCCAGAGCTTTTACCCAGTCAAAAAGCGTAGAAATCAGCTGCAGACCAACTGATTTACGTTTAAAGGAGCACTGTCACAAATCAAATTCCTATAACGCCCGAACCGAACGCCCTTAATACGAACCGATCAGCGAAAATAAAAAGTTGTAGCCTTGTATTTGGGGGGGGAGTGGAGCCCCTTGAGGGTGTGTGGGGTTTGAGGGCGGATAGGAATTTGATTTGTGACAGTGCTCCTTTAAGGAATCCAAATTAAGCAGCATTTATTAGGTTTTTGTTTCTATAGACAAACAATTCATCAACTATTATACTCTCTATAACTTTACACGGAATACAAGTTAACGATATTGGTCTGTAATTTTCCCGTAAGCAACTAGCACCTTTCATAAAAATAGGTAAAACAAGTGCGCCCTTCCAAATATGGGATGCACAAGGTAATCTTACTGATTAATGATTAATTTCCGGAGCTCAATAGTTTGCTTCCATCTTACCGATTTTTTCCGAAGCATCATAGTTTACTTCCACTCCGGAGCTCCGGAGATTTGTATTTGGGAAACGGGATACACAGGTAACTCTGATCAGTCATAATCTCCGGAGCTCCGATTCGTTTTCCATTCTATTTAATTGCGAATTTACTGCATAACTAATGATGATTGCATTTGGGTTATTTTTGTTGCGTAATGTGAACTTATCCCTTATAGGTATATCACGTAAAGGATAGGCTGCGAGACAATTTAGCTGCGGAAAGTACAGAATTTAGTAAAAAAGAAGAAAACGGGGGATTTATTATAGTGACTAAGTTACTAAGTATTGTATGTCTATAGAACATCCATTAACAAACTACGAATATAAATATAATTTGTATATTAGTATACAAATTTTTCAGTTAGGGGTGCATCTTTTAAGTATTTTTAGTTTACAACTCAGACAATGGTGCAAATTCGTCCAATATTGTTAAGCCCGCTAGCAAGCAACTTTCTCGTTAGAGTTCTCATTTACTGCGAGTAATTTCATTCAGGGGTCGCATTCTGACGCGCGGTTAAAAGTTATTCCGGGATAACTTTTTTTACGTGCTTAAGGTTGCGAGTGAAAAACCAATGGGGTGGTATGCTGAAGGTTTAATCCAACTTAAAATTAATCTGAGATTAGCGATTGTCGACACACAGTAAACATACTTACAGTATTGATTGAATAATCTAGGTTAACGGAGTTAATAGACTTAATCTCAGATTAAATCGCCACTAATCCGAGATTAGCGGGAAAAACCCGCAAATTTTTAATCCACCTCCGGAGGTGGTTTAAAAATTTGCATAAATTAATAATTTAATCTCGAGTTAGTGACGATTTAATCCGAGATTAAGTCTTAATCTCAGATTAAGTTCGTTAACCTAGATTATTCAATCGATACTCTTAGTATGTTTACCGTGTGTCGACAATCGCTAATCTCAGATTAACTTTAATTTAGATTAAACCTTCAGCATACCACCCCAGGGGTGGTATGCTGAAGGTTTAATCCGACTTAAAATTAATCTGAGATTAGCGATTGTCGACACACAGTAAACATACTAACAGTATTGATTGAATAATCTAGGTTAACGGAGTTAATAGACTTAATCTCAGATTAAATCGCCACTAATCCGAGATTAGCGGGAAAAACCCGCAAATTTTTAATCCACCTCCGGAGGTGGTTTAAAAATTTGCATAAATTAACAATTTAATCTCGAGTTAGTGACGATTTAATCTGAGATTAAACCTAATCTCAGATTAAATTCGTTAAACTAGATTATCTAATCGATACTGCTAGTATGTTTACTGTGTGTCGACAATCGCTAATCTCAGATTAACTTTAAGTCGGATTAAACCTTCAGCATACCACCCCAGGTTAATGTCGGGTTAAATTTTTTCTATTGTTTTAAGAATAAGAATTTATCTTACTAAGAGGTGGATAAATATTTTCTCCCGTAGGATTAATTTAATAAAAAATAAAATACGCGCATTGACTAAATATTTTATTTTGCGCGAGGTGGTTTTGCGGCACGAGAAAAAAAATTCAAAAAAAATCATTGGAATCATTTTCCGTCCCATATGCGGCAGGTTTCTTTATTTACAATATAAATTTATTTTTTTATTTTCATTGGAATGGATTTATCGAGGTAAATATAAGTGTTTCTTCAGAATGCGACCCCAAATTTATTTTTACAAGAAAAAAACTTGTATATACACGTGCGGTACACACACGTGTATATTAGCACGTATGTATCGTGTATAGGCACCTTGCACTGGAACTCGCTTAATACATAAAGTATGCAATGTACATAAGCGTCACCATAATGGATAATTACCGTCTCTCCTACTTATCTTTCGTAGTATGCAGATCAACCGATCAAAAGCGCGCGAAATTTTTATGTATAAACCGAGTTTCAGTGCAAGGTGCCTATATATACTTTACATAGCGTGCACACATTTTATATAGCTCACGTGTGTTTATTTCATTTATGAACGTGCTTCGCTGTGAATGTTGGTGTGTTGGCGGCAAGTTTCGTATACACACACAGGCACGAACACGCATGCGCACGCACACGACAAAGACACATACAAACACGCGTGCAACCACCTCACACACGTGTAAATAGCTTGATGTGTGTGTATCACATATTTCATATAGCACAAGTGTGTTCACTTCATTTAGGAACATGCTTCGCTGTGAATGTCGGCCTCTTGGCGGCAAGTTCGTACACGCACACGCAAGCGCAGGCACGCATAAACACACGCACACGCAAGCGCAGGCACGCATAAACACACGCACACACGTGTCGTGTATATATGTATATATTTCATATAGCACACGTGTGTTCACTTCATTTAGGAACATGCTTCGCTGTGAATGTCGGCCTCTTGGCGGCAAGTTCGTACACGCACACGCAAGCGCAGGCACGCATAAACACACGCACACGCAAGCGCAGGCACGCATAAACACACGCACACACGTGTCGTATATATATGTATATATTTCATATAGCACACGTGTGTTCACTTCATTTAGGAACATGCTTCGCTGTGAATGTCGGCCTCTTGGCGGCAAGTTCGGACACGCACACGCAAGCGCAGGCACGCATAAACACACGCACACACGTGTCGTATATATATGTATATATTTCATATAGCACACGTGTGTTCACTTCATTTAGGAACATGCTTCGCTGTGAATGTCGGCCTCTTGGCGGCCGGTTTCGACCGAAAGCACCCCGGCATCATCGCCTGTACGATCATCGGGACCACCATCAACGCCAGCGCCTTCTACATGGCCATCATTCAGGTCGCTATACGGGGTGTTTGAAGCCGATAGCGGGGAACTTAGACCCGTCGGACGAAATTTTTAGTACTTGCAGCCGCAAAAATGAGAATTTAGACCTGTAGGGAAATTTTCAAAATTTAGAGCCGCCAAATCGAGAACTTAAAGCCGTTGGAAAGTTTTTGGCAGCTCGGAGCCGCAAAAACTGGAACTTAGATCTGCGAAAAGGAGAATTTAGAGCCACGAAAATAGGAGCCTAGTGCCGTAACTTGGGGCCGCGAAAACTGACACTTAGATCCGTGAACATGGGAACTTAGATCCGTCGAAAAAACTTGGGGGAACTTGGAGCCGAAAGTAAAACAAAGACCTGGTGTTAGGCTTGGCTTAGAGGTACCTGTTAGCAATTTTAAGTTTCGGCTCTAATTTCCTCATTTTCGGCATTCAGTTCCATCGGTTCTAAGTTCCTTCGGCTCCAACGACCCTAAATATCATTTAGGTCACCACCGCGCGCTACCCCACCGTCATCAGGGCGATCGCTTTTGGAACTTTAAATATCACGGACAGCATTGGAGGCGTCATTAGCCAGGTGAAATCTGAGCATTTATTTCTTATTTAATTACACGTTGATAACTAAGATTGGGATCTCTCTATTCAGACAGAACATGAGCTACATGGAAGGTGATAACGTAATTGAGATCGGTTTAAAGGAGCACTGTCACAAATCAAATTCCTATAACGCCCGAACCGAACGGCTCCTTTAATACTGAACCGATTCAGCTGAAATTTAAAAATGTTGTAGCCTTGTAGTGGAGCACTTTAAATACCAAAGTTGAGTTAGGTAGGTTTGGTATTAAAGGAGCAGTCCGGTTCGGGCGTTATAGGAATTTGATTTGTGACAGTGCTCCTTTAACGCAGGAGAATGTGGATTATATTTAGAATATTAAACACAGATTTTTATTAAACAAAACATTTTAATATATTCTTTTTATTACCTTTCTAAAGCTAAAGTATTCCAGGCTGAAATTAAAGCAGTAACCGCTCTCTGCCAGACAGAAATAAAGAATAAACGCGCGAGCGAAAAAAAAATTTAAAAAAGTTGCCAGTAGTTATGTAACCAATTGTAATTTAGTTGCGTCACTTGTTTCTCTGCATCTGCACGTAATATTTTCTCAAAGAAAGAGTGGTTACTTGTACACCCTGCTATTTTCCCTCTGATGGAATTAATCTCTAACAATTAACTTTTTGGTACATAAGACAAAAACAAAAAAATTGAAACCCGTCAAATAACTTTCTAAAGCTTGCAGTATGGTGAAGCTTTCATATGTATGAACTGTTTATTTTGTCTTAAAGAAAAACTCGTCTGCCTTAATAATATTTTCCACCACACTGGATTCCGGGACTTTCGTTTTTCTTTGCAATGGAGAATCACGACGGTTAATTCGATGTACACAAAGGTTTTGAGAAGATTTAAAATAATTTGTATATGACCTTATGGTTAACGAAAAAAAACACGATCATAAATACAACTAAAACAACTTAAACATAAAACAATTTTTCTGAAAAAAACAGCTGGTTGCGCATATTTTTTCTTCCTAATTTTTTTCCGTCGTATACATACTATTTTCAAATCGTATCGAGACCTTTGTGTACATTGAATTAACTGTCGTGATTCTCCATAGTTTTATGAAAATTTATAATGCAATTATATTTTTTGTAAACTAATAAGTTTTAAAAATGTAAATGTACTCATTAATTGCGCACATAAGGAACAGAGAATGAAACAGAGTTAATGCTTGTTAATCTCGCGTATTACAGAACAAGGCGCAAATTATCGTTCTATACAATTGGTATAGACTCTGTTAAATCGAAAAAACACACGCGATAGTAAAAAACTTATTTCTAATCTGGATCAAACCACTTAAATTCTATACTAAACAAAAATACAATTTTTAGGTAGTAATCAAAAGACTTCTGCAGCATCAATGGGCACCTTGGGAGTATTTGATTCCGGAAATTCTAATCGTCGTAAATTTCATCCTGGCCGTTTTTTTCCAACCAGAAAGCAAAGGAAAAGCCATTCCAGATCTTTACAAAGAGAAGGCGGAAGCAAGATCCCGGTTCAGTGTCCTAAACACGAGCGAAAGAGAGAAGCGCTATTAACCCTTACTGATTGTTGTCGCGTCTAAAACGCAATATTTAGTCTTGGCAAGGAACATTGACAACTTTATTATTAAAATAAGATGGCACTGATCTCTTCTGCGTTTAGACACGTTAAATAATTACAACGAGTTAACACACTAAAAAGAGAGAGCCAAGCAACTAAGGTGCATTTTTAAGTTAACTCACTCTCCTGTATCTGTTTTATTTAAAAAACTCGCTTGTCACTATGTAATTGAACCATTTTCAACTTATATACAGTATCTATTAAAAATTAAGAAATTCCATATGTTTGGTTAGTTTGCAAAAAAAGTTTTAAGTTTAAAGTTTTCTAAATAATTACCACCTAATTTCACAAACCTGTATTTCCTACTAAGCAATGGAAACTGTAATTTATCACTAATTGCTAAGCTGTTTAGTTTTATACAGTTGTGATATTTAAGTCCCATGATGGTTAAAATTTCTTCACTTAGTTATTTGGCTACTTGAATACTTTATCAATAGGGGCAAAATAATTAATAACAAATAAAACTAACCATGAAAAATGATCTAGGTAAACAGCAGGAAAAAGGAGTGAACTTTTGCTGTGTTTAAAAGAATTGTTAAATAGACATGCACATTTTTGTAACATTTCCAAGAAAACATGAAAATTGATGAATGTATTAATTTATTTTCACGTGTTTCCACATGTTTGGTTAGACAAAAAAAAGGACGTGAAAGTTTTCTTAATAATTACCGTCTAATTTCACACACCTGTATTTCCTATTAAGCAATGGAAACTGTAATTTACGACTAATTACTAAGCAGTTTAATTTTATACATTTGTGATATCTAAATGTGACATCTAAATTCGATGATGGTTAAAATTTACTTACTGGAATTAGTTACTTGCTTACTTATTTAGTTAATTGAATATTCTATCCTATGTGGGGCAAAGTAATTGATAACAAATAAAGCTAACCATGAAAAATAATCTATATAAAGAGCAGGGAAACGGAATAAACTTTTGCTGCGTTTTAGCGTTAAATGCACATGCACATATTTGTAACCTTTCTAAAAATGCATGAAAATTAATTATATTAATTAATTTTCTTTTATTGTCGTCATTTCTTTTGTTTCATATTTATTGAGCTTTTTTCTATTTTTAGTTAAGTTTTGACTAACTTTGAAATTTTCTATTTTTAGTTAAGTTTTGACTAACTTTGAAAGTGTATAAAAATATTACTACTATCCGTTATAGAGTTTTTAAGATAATTGTATTGCCACTCAACTTTAAAATTTTTCGTATGCTATATCACATGCGGCTCAATGTCCTACTAACGTTCAGACACGTTATAGGACTATAAAGCCCGGTTCACACTGAAATGGCAATGCCACCGCTGCTGTGTCCAACGTTAAACATAGGACGTGTTCACACTGAGGTGGCATTGTCACCGTTGTTGTGTTCGATCCAGCACTCCCTCACCGGTGGCAGCTCTTTCAAGAAAAAAAACGCGTGGGAACGCGCGCATTGTTATAAAAAATCAATGAAAAATATTAAGGTTTTAACAGAAAAACGCGTGTGCATTGCATAAACAATGGAAAAAATACTATGGTTTTATTAAAAAACCTAAAGGCTGGTTCATACTTAGGTAAAACGTCCTTTGGAAAAAGTCCAAAAGACAAACACAGCGTATAAAAAGTATGTAAAAACGTCCTTTGGACTTTGTCCAAAGGACGTTTTTACATAAGTATGAACCAGCCTTTAGGTCTCTCCAACCAGTTTTTATTGCAGAGCGTTCAGTAGTAAACCAATTGCAATAAAAAGCAAAAATTACCCATTTTTATTTACACACAATTTACTTTTGAATTATTATACTTATAGAGTATTATAATATTTTAAGATATTCAAATGATGAAAATTTGACTAATTGGCGAAAAGCAGGCAACAAATCCTGATTACAATAATGACATTTTTTGAATTTATGTTAAATAAATTTTTGAAATTGTAAAAAAATAATAAAAAAACATTATCAAAAAAAAAATTGTGGCCAAATATGTTTTATGTGGGAATCGATCTCGGGACCTTTCAAAAATTTGACGACGCGCTAACCGACTATGCCACTGCTACCATAGGATGATTAGCTCTAAAAGTGATTTATAAACAAACCCTCTAAAAAAAGCGATAAAACGTACGACGCACGACAAAAATCTTTATGCGTTAAAAAACACAAAAGATATTATGGCCTTCCAAAAACTATAAATTTCAATTGAAATATACTATCTGGAGCTTTAAATTTTACCAAATTAAATTAAAATCGAAGTTTACCGAAATTTTGAAAAAATTAACCCCCATTTTTCACGGAAAATTGTATATTAAACCATAAATACAACAGTATTCAATTTAATTTTTACGTACGTGAAAAAGGGTGACGGTGTCTCTCTATTGAAAGTATTTTTTAAATAAATAGTGTGCAGTAAATATTTTTAAGGGTTTTAAAAAAATTCATTGAAATTTGATTTTTAATATCAATTATTTCAATTACTTACAATAATATAATGAATGTTCACTTTATAATCGTGATATTTCTGCCTTTTTAACACTCATATAAATTTTTTAATGAAAAATTACTGTATTTCACGAGATATCGTATGCCGAAAATCGCAATTTTCCATATTTAAGAAAACTGTCCGGAGATACCTTACTACGTATATAAAAAACAAATGATTTTTTATGAAAAATAAATTTTCTCTGCTGTATCCTGGAATTCTCTCTGCTGTTTGCGTCGTTTAAAAATAGAAGGTACACACTATCTTCTTCGAGTTTTATCTGTTTTTTTGAAGTGCAAGCAATACAAGAATAATATCTTCAATATTCAGAATCATAAAGTAAAAAAGTGTTAATTTGCAATGTTAGCTCTACACGCGAACGAAATACTGCTATTGCGTCTCCAGCGGTGGCAATGCCACCCCAGTATAAACCTAGCGGTGGCAATGCCGTCGGGGCCATTACCATACCGGTGGCATTGCCACTGGTGGCATTCCCACTGGTGGCATTCCCACTGGTGGCATTCCCACTGGTGGCATTGCCACCTCAGTGTGAACCGGGCTTAATTAAAATGTTTTGTAAATACTGTAAAAATTCTCCCCAACTCTGAGCTACGAAGCAACCTGGAGCTCCGCCCTATCTTTACACTAATTCAGTAAACTATACATAATTAATGTCATAGATTATTTTGCCAAAAAATTTTTCGTAAACTAAATTTATTTTCAAAACTCACTAAAAACTATAAAAAAACCCTAAAATGCAAATAAGTTAATTTAAAACATAAGCTTGAAATTTATCATTTAAGAGGCTAAGCTCTCTCTTCTCTTAATAGCAGGAGCTCCGGAGCGAAGGTTTTAAATGAACATTATTACTGTGCAATGAATAAACATTATTACTGTTATATTTTTAGAATAATAAAAGATTTTTTTCTTTATATACAGCAGTATGTATTTCCACATACGCAAGCTTCGCTCACATCCCATACTAAATGTTTTTTCTGTTTAAACATCTTTTCTGTCTAAACATATGCCTGGGGTGAAATCAACTATTTTTCTTGCTCTATTTTTAGAGTATTTTTAAGACTAAATTACAAAATAAAATTCCTAAGTTTGACTTCATTAAAATTTTTTATAATTTTTGCGCAAAAAAATTTTTTCTAGAAAAAGCAACTAGACTAGGCTGTGAACTAGGGATTGAAAAGATTAATTGAAACCTTAACTGAAACCTTAATCGATACTAGTTTTTGAACTAATTTAATCTTAATTGAAACCTAAATTTTAAATTAATTTAATCTTTAATTTAATCGAAATTATCGAATTTAGTATCGATATAGGTTAAAATTAAGGTTAAAATTAATATCGATATAGGTTTCGATTAATTTAATCGAAACCGGTTTCGATTAAGATTAAATTAAGGTTTCGATTAAGGTTTCGATTAAAAGTAGGCAGGTTATACCACAAAACAAAATGGATCAAGCACTCACACACACACGTAAAAATAGAGGTCAGTACATATGCACACGGTGAACACGCTGATTGTTTCCTAAACACGCGTAACACACACCGCTGAAGTCTACAAACCGAATTATTTCGCGTTTTTTTATTTATTGTTTTATTTATTAATATTTATTTATTTATATTCTTTTAATTAGTTCATAAATAATTTATTTAGCTGAATTATTAGTTAGTGAATTAAGTTGCATTTAGTTTTTGATTGTCCCGCAAATTGTATAGACTAGGTTTAATCATTTAACTTTGAGATGGGACAGTGGCTGTTGCGTGTGTTACCAAAGGTGGATAATACGATAATCCGGGACAAAGGTGTGACACTCGTGTTTAACAAACGCGGCCATGCGAAAGACAACCAGCGGACGGACGGGTGTCATCGTGACGGACGGGTGTCATCGTGACGGACGGGTGTTATCGTGACGGACGGGTGTCATCG
>JASAMX010001416.1:0-38119 GCA_030248175.1 Microlaimidae sp. YZB2_3 | reverse complement strand
CCTTAATTTTTGAAAACGTTAAAAAAGCAGGGATAAACGTAGATAAAGCTGTGTAATACACTGTTTTTGGCCTAATAATCATAATATCTATGTTTTTAGCGGTAAGATGTTTTCTTAGTTAAAAATTACATAAGCACACATTGGCAGAGCCTGGATTTTACAAAAAAGCAATTTAGAGACGTTAGTTTCAGACCCCTTGGCTAAACCCACATTGTAAACCAAAGCACATGAGCAGCATCTTGGCTCCATGTTTTCTAGGGTACCTACCTATATGAAAAAAATCCGAGCCAATGCTATAGGCGGCAGGAAAATTTAGGAAGGGGAGGTACATAAATCAACGAATATGATTGTTTGTTTTGCTTTCTGTGTAGTACTTATTACTTATAAAAATTATTGTACTAACTTTAAAATAACATTAGCATCAGGCAACATAAATAACGAGATATATATGTATGTATACTATAGAAAGTGACCGCTGAGCGAAGCGAAGCGGAACAAATTTTTGGTTTTTGGGGGTCCATTGGGTATGAAAATTATTTTAAAGTTTGGCTCCGAGCGATGAGCGAGGCGCTAGAAAATTTTGAATTTTTAACCTCTGAAAACCCCCAAATTTTACTATCTGGCGACCATTTCGGGGGGGCGGCCGCCCCCCCCGCCCAGCCACTATCCTTATTTTTCCTCCTGTCCGACCGTTTCGGGGGGGGGGGTGCGGCCGCCCGCGCCGCCCCCCCCCCCCCTGGCTACGTCCCTGATACTGGATTCCGAATTTTAAGAGAAGTGTCGGCAGTTTTAAGATTTGTTTTTTTTGGGGAATAATATATGCGTATAACTCCCAAACCCACTGCTCACCTATGCCTGGAATAAATTTTAATTATTAATATACATTAAAACAGTCCGCAATATATTACCTGTTGCTGCTGTATTGCTGGCGAGTACTGTGGTCGCTGTGTGTTTAATCTGCGTGCTGCTGCTTGCAAATCGTTTCCATATCTGCTTTTAAGGCGTGTCTCCAAGCTTGTTTGGCAGTTTTTTAAAGCAATCATTGTTCCTAAAAAAATAACCAGCTATACCCCCGCCAATAATCCCAGCCAAACCGATGCTTGCATTGGATTTTTTTAATACAGCTAAAAAAGCTGATGTAGCAGCACCAAGTGGAAGACCACGATAATACATGGCATCTTTTACACAAGTTTTTAGCATTATTTCGTCCTCAGAAGTTAGAGGAATTTGTTCACCTTTAAAACCAACTGGAAATCCTTTGTCTTGATAATTAGAACTATGTTGAAATTCAGGTTGTCTTTTGCTGCCCTTGTTGACGTTGAAATCCTGGGCTGGAAAAATCATTGTAGTTCTGGGAGGAATTCATGTAACTTGTTTTAAGCTAAAATTTTTAAGTCTTACATAATAATTTGGTATTTCCTTAATTTATATAGGGTAGTGCATTTAATTTTGGCACTTTTTCGTTTTTCCAATATAACTTTTCACTGTATGGCCCGATTTTCATGTTTGACAGCTCATTTTAAAGCTTTTACGATACTGTGTTGCGTCACAAAAGTTTCACCGTACGAAAATTGTTTTTTTTTTACTAAATTAAATCAGTTTTTAGAAAAATGGAAAATTGCCAAAATTAAATGTATGCATTTAATTTCGGCACTTTACAAACAATCGATTGTTTCTTAGTCAAAAAATCATCGTTTTCAAAAATTTAAAAGCCTATCATTATCTCCAGACAGTTTTCTTTAATTTAAGTTTCTATTTGTTGTTCAACATATAACTGGCAAAAAGTTACAGCTAAAATGCCAAACGGTGTCAAAATGAGCAAAATTTCAGAAAAAAGTGCATTTAATTTTGGAATTTTTTAAAGGTACCCCGGGAATTGATAACCTTTAAGTGCAGTGCTATGACCTCTACACATTTCAACGTTGTTTTTTAACTATTTGCAACTACAATTTAACACCGACCACTAAATTCAACCCGTTTTTACCTACAGCAATATGTGTGCCTAAATTATACTATTTTATTTTATAACGATTGCTCACCACAGACGCAATATAGAACCACGGGGACTAAAAATTCGGAAAATAAACTAAATTTTACCAGGACAGTTTAATTTTTAAACCAATTTATTGCGTAATCATGAAATGCCCATGTTCTAAAAACGAGTAACAATTTTATTTTTTGTAAATCACACAATTTCACATAAAAATATTATAACATAACAAATAAAAAACTCACGACAGTCATCTACATGTAATTAGCTCCATAGGTGGGCAGCCTCTCGGATTTTAGGGGGGTATAGGGGGGGTCAAAATTTTCAGGGCGGTGTTGCGACAAAGTCCCAAATTTCAGGGGGGGGGGGGTGTACCCAATATTTCCGCGCTGCCTTAAAATGGGCTTAAACGCGTAAAAAACGTAAAACAAGCTTATAAATGATTTAAAACTGTGTAAAATTAAAATAAGACCTTATTGCAACTTACAAATTGTATTGTTTAATTCTTTTATTAATAATGTGTTTATATATTCTTATAATTAGATTAGAAATGATAGTTTTTTTAATAATTACGTAATAATAGAATATTAATATTATTGTTTTGATTATAAAGTCAAGTATCACAAACTTTTTAATCCATAATCTTATATCTAAACAAAGATAAACATACATGGGTGTAACCAGGGGGGGGTCAGATTTCAAAATCTGGTTGAGGGGGGCGAAATTTAGAGGCTGGGGGACCCCACCTTACCCCCCTTGTTCTCAGTCTGTGGTAGGCAGCCTCCCAGATTTTTTTTAAAGGGGGGAATACCCAACCCTGTGAAATTTGGGAAGGTGTTCCAAAAATTTTTTGGGGTATACCTCAAATACCCCATTTTTAGCGTTTTTAGTACTAGGACCCCCAAATTTTAGGGCTATGCGAGGAGGTCTGGGTATATAACTATGAAAACATGTTTTTACTGCTAAAAATCATCGGATAATATACGTTCTTAGACAGAAAACAAGATTATACAGTTTTCTACATTTATCTAATAAATAATTCCTGCGTTTTTTAACCTTTAAAAAAACCGTCACCCTAAAAATTAAGTTTAGGGGAGGGGAACGGGGCATAAGTTTTTTTGTGCTGAAGTCTGTCTCTTCCCAAATTATAACTCTCCGTACGTCCCTGTCCATAAACACATATTTTCATAGGTGTTTTGGGGGGAAGTTTCAGGAGCACAAAGGGGTTCACACCCCTCCCCTCTAGAGCCAAAATTTCGGACCTGTCCCCCAGGGACGTACCCAGGGTTTCATTTTGGGGGAGACGGATTGTAATACAAAAAAATTGGGGGGGGAGTGGGCTTCGCCTTCCCCGAAATTTTGGGGAAGGAGGTGGAGGTGGAGCCCCTTAATTTTTGAAAACGTTAAAAAAGCATGGATAAACGTAGATAAAGCTGTGTAATCCACTGTTTTTGGCCTAATAACGTAATATCTAATGTTTTTAGCGGTAAAAACATGTTTCTTGGTTCAACACTTACATTAGCACACATTGGCAGAGCCTGGATTTCACAAAAAGGAATTTAGAGACCTTTTTCAGAGCCCTTGGCACCTACATTGTAAACCAAAGCACATAAGCAGCATCGCGTCTTTTCAGGGTACCTACCTAACCTATATAAAAAAATAAGAGCAAATGTCTATTGGCGGCTGGAGAATGTGGAGGGAGAGGTACGTATAATAAACCAATATGATTGTTTGTTTTGCTTTCTGTTTAGTACTTATTAATTATAAAAAAATATTGTACTAAGCTTTGAAATAACATTAGCATTAGGCAAGATAAATAGCGAGATATATGTATGTATACTATGGAAAGTGACCGCTGGGCGAGGGAACAAAGCGTGAAAAATTTTTGGTTTTCATTGGGCCAAGTGTGCATACTTAAAATTGTTTTATAGTTTAACGCCGAACGATTAGCGAGGCGCTAGAAAGTTTTAAATTTTTAGCCTCTGAAAGCCCCTAAATTTTACTATCTGGCGGCCGTTTTGGGCGGAGGGTGTAACCGCCCCCCCCCTGCCCAACCATTAAGAAGTATAAATTTTTATTTAGGTACTGTCAAAAACACACTGTCAAACTGTCAAAAACATTTAGAAGTGTTTAAATGCCCTTTTTAGGCCTAAATAGGCTGTTTTGGTATATAAAATTCATTATTAGATCTAAAAACACTTAAATTACTGATTTTTAAGAAAACCTGACACCCCCCCCACCCCCCCCAGAAAATTGAACCCCGGACCCCCCCCACCCGAAGCGGGGGGGGGCCGGGGTCCCCGCTCCCCCGCCCCCCCCCCATAGGTGGGCTGGGGGGGGGGGGGGGTTATACTCCCCCAAAATTTCGGATTTTGCTGACCCCCCCCCCTCCTAAATTTGGGGTACCCGGGGACACTCCCCCTCCCGAATTCGCCTCCCGGAGAAACATTTGTAAGCGTTATAAAGGGACTAAAAAAATTTGTTACCGAGTTACGGAGTGTTTATTACCTTGTTTGTGTCATTACTTCATTTTTTTCCTATTATTCAATAAAAATATATTTAAAAATATATTTATTATTTAATAAAATAAATTTATATATAGTACACCTATGTTATCAGTACTATTTTTGTTAGGGTACTATAAATTTAACCACATTCATACGCAAAATTTAAAGACATCAGGCAATAAATAGTTTTGTTATATACAATTTTATCTCATCGCCATATTAATTTTGAAGATCAAACAAAATTGTATATAAATTAGGTAAAAAAATAAAGTAAAATGTGTGTTTGCGCTATCACCAGGGGACGATTTTTAAGCAGGTTTTAGTACATATTTCTAAAAATTTTTGCCTCCAGCGGCTGGGGGGACACCCAAAGACCCCCCGGCCAACGCTTTCCGTCAGCTGGCGCCGCTACGCGGCGGCGCTTTGCGCCGCTTCTATGACACTTTTTCTCCCCCCAAAATGAAATCCTGGCTACGCCACTGCTCCCGGCTATGCCCATGTATGTATATAATCTTTAATTAAATATAAGATTATGGATTAAAAAGTTTGTGATACTTGACTTTATAATCAAGCCAATAATAGAAAGCAAGGCGGGAAAAGTATACAATAAAATTACTATTCTTTTATTACGTAATTATTAAAAAAAACTATGCTTTCTAATTTAATTATAAGAATATATAAACACATTATAATTAAAAGAATTAAAAAATAAAATTTATAAGTTGCAATAAGGTTTTATTTTAATTTTACACAGTTTTAAAGCATTTATAAGCTTGTTTTACGTTTTTTATGCGTTTTAAGCCCATTTTAAGGCAGCGCGAAAATATTGGGTACACCCCCCTCAAAATCTGGGTCTTGCCAGACACCTCCCCTAAAATTTGACCTCGCCCCTTATCCCCACCCCAAAATCCGAGAGGCTGCCCACCTATGCCCCCCCAAAAAAATAATTGGCCTTCCACCCGGGGGCATAAATGTTTTTTGGGGGACAGAGGGGTCTTCCACCCCCCCTAGAGCCAAAATTTCGGACCTTCCCCCCCTAGAAAAAATCCAGGGGGCCCCCTTCCCCCAAAGCTCGAGAGCGGTCCAGCCTGGCCTGACCCCCTCTCTAGCTAGGCTGACCCCATAGTTTTTTTAGTTAAAAACAGTGTTTAAATACACTTTTTAGGCCTAAATAGGCAGTTTTAGTATATAAAATTCAATATTAGACCAAGAAACACTTAAATTATTGATTTAAAAAAATTTGTTAAAAAATCTGACCCCCTTGGACCATACATGGGCAAGTTGGTCCGGAGTGGGGGGTTAGTTAAACCCCGAAATGGGGGGGTTAAAATCTGAGAAACGCAAAATACTTATACATAGATAAACACGGTCAAAAAGCTAGGGGGATGTTTACCAATGGCGTGCCCAGGGGAAGGGGTGGGGGGGCGGCCGCCCCCCCCTCCTTGAAATCCGGCGAAGCCGGATTTTTTCGTAAGTGGGGATCCTTAAGCGCGGTTCACAGCTGAGACTTACGGCTTAAGACTTAAGACTTTAGACTTAAGAGTGGAGACTTTTGACTTACGGCCCGCTTCACAGCATAACTTAAGACTTTACGCTTATGACTTTAGACTTAGAATTGAATCATCATGTTATAATTTGACTTAGGACTTTAGTTAAATCTTTTCCTTTTAAAGATTAAAAACAAATGATTTTTTATGAAAAACAAAAGTTTTTAAAACAAAACGACAAAATAATGAAACTTTTAGTCAGAAAATTGGGAGAAAAACCAAAATTTTGTCATAAATCTAAGAAAAAATTATACACTTAACAAAACTGCGCAATTTAAAAAAATATGGATTGTTGAATTCTTAAATTTTGAAGCTCCTTCAAATATAAATTAAAAAATGAAAGCTTTAGATAGTTCTTTTAACATCTAGAAACGTTGAAAGTTAAAACTCGTAGTATGTAAGCTGGAAATTATTTACGATACAAAATATGTGGAAGTTTCAGTCTGTGTTTTTTTTGTACTTGTACATATAAAAACACTATTCGTAATCAATAAAGCCTACTATATTTTTAATGCGTTCGCAATCTCCAATTTTTGATGTGTTTCTTAATCTAATTACATGATTTTTATTGATTTCGTATTAAATTTAAATTTTTTTAAACTTTTTAAGAATCGTAATTGGTTCTTCTCAGGTTTAACGGTAAAAAACACAAATTTTTGTATTTAAAGTATCCTATTCGAAACATAGGTGAGCACGGTCGGGGAAGCTAGGGGGGGTTGTTACCCGTGGTAAATCGAATTTTGAATTCTAGGAGGGGGGTCCGGACCCCCCCTAGCTTTTTAGGGAGGTCCACCCGGGGTGCAACATTTTGAAATCTAGAGGGGGGTCAGGTGTGGTCCGGTGTCCAAAGCAAAACAGTTTTAAACCATAATAACTTTAATAATAGTTTTTTTTATAGGATAATACTACAATTTATTGAACAAAAAGCGATATTTAGGTATAAAAAGGGTGTAAAAACATGAATTTGTGTTAAAAATTGGCGTTTTTGCAAGAAAATTTAGTATAAAAAAAGTACTTAAAATTTTCTCAAGAGGGGGGGGTCAGATTTCAAAATCTAGAGGGGGGTCAGGGGTAAAAAATTCGGAAATTTGGGGGGAGGGGGGCCTAGATTTTCGTCTAGGAGGGGTCCCAAAATTTCGAGGCTAGGGGGGGTGGACCCCACCCTGCCCCCCCTTTCTCACCTATGATTCGAAATCTTCTAATTAGATAATTTTGACAACACAAAAACAAATTGTTTCTGGAATGCAGTTTCATGATAATTGCGATTTTCTGCCTGGTTTTAGTAAGAGGACAAACTATTTATTTCTAAAAATGCGTAAAAGGACTTAACTACAAATTTAAATTGACTAACTTGCTATTAAATGTATTGCAAATTCGATGTTTTTATTAAAATTTCAACAAAAAATGTTTAAGTCATAAGCCAATTATTAGGTAGTTGTGAACTGGCAGGCTTAAGTCTTAAGTCCCAAGGCAAAACTCTTAAGTTTTAAGCCTTAAGCGGTAAGTCAAAGCTGTGAACTGCCCTTTACGTTTTTTAAATTTTTTGAGAGAAAAATTTTTTTCTTTAATATTAATACAGAAACCTTCCTGATGCCTTCCAAAAGCATATTAATAGTCAAAAAACCAAAATTTCCCCGCTACTCGGGTAGTGTAAATCGACAATTTATCTCAATCGACAAGTTTTTTAATTTCAACTCGATTATCCCGTTCAGTAAATAAGGCATACATGTTTAATAAAACTACTATAAACACTATTATGTTTTATCCTTTTATAATGTTTTAAACACTTTGTTTTAAATGTATAGGTATAAAAAACCTTAAATTTGTAATAAGTATCATCTGGAATTAAAATTTCTAGTGTATTTTAGCCCCTTAAATTTAAAAATTTCTTCCCTGGGGGCATTCTGCCGGACCCCCCTGACCTCCCCCGGACCCCCCTGACAAGGGGATCTGCCCCTTGACCCCGCTGGGGGGCTCTCGCCCCCCAGACACCCCTATATCTGAATAGCTGCCGCCCCCAGAACCCCCTCCAGCAGACCTGTCACGGTTTGAAAATGCCCCCCCCGTTTTATTGGAGGATTTGCCCCCCCGTTTTATTGCCCCCCCCCGCCAAAAAATGAAAAAGTACCCTAAAAATATGACGCCATTTTTGACCTATGATGACGCCATCATCGCGAATTTTTTGCAGTTTTTAGCCTATTTCAATGTATTTTAAGCCATTTTAGACCTATTTTTACCTTATTTCCGCTTTTTTTGTCCCTTTTTTCCCTTTTCCCTTCTTTTTTTCTCCTTTTTTTCTCTTTTTTTTCTTTCCCCCCTGCTTGCCCCCCCCCCCGTTTTATTGCCCCCCCCCGTTTCAAAAAAGTTGCCCCCCGGCCCCCCCCCGTTTTGGAATTGCCCCCCCCCGTTTTAACCCCGGGGGGGGCAGTGCACAGGTCTGCTCCAGGGTTAGTGTTTACCCCCCCCCCAGACCACCCCCCCCAAATGAAATCCTGGGTATGCCACTGATGTTTACCTTGGGTAAATGACATTTGAAAATCTAAGGGGGGTCGAACACCCTTAGCTTTCTAGGGGGTCGACCCGGAGTGGAAGATTTTGAAACCTAGAGGGGGGTCAGGTGGGGTCCAATTTCCGAAACAAAATACTTTTAAACCATTAAATGTTTAATAATAGTTTTTTTAAAAGATAATACTACATTTTATTGAATAAAAAGCGATATTTAGGGATAAAAACACGAATTTGTGTTAAAAATTCACGTTTTTGGAAGAAAATTTAGTACCGTATAAAAAAAGTACTTAAAATTTTCTCGAGAGGGGGGTCAGCATAGGTGTTTTTTGGGGGGGGGGGGGGGACAGAGGGGTGCACCCCCCCCCCTAGAGCCAAAATTTTGGACCCCCCCCCCTAGAAAAAATTCAGGGCCCCCCTTCCACCCAAAGCTCGAGAGCGGTCCGGCCTGACGCCCCTAGCGAGGCTGAACCCCCTCCCCCCCTCCCGACCAACTTGGAAATATATTTTTTATTTACTGTCAAAAACACGGGTTTTTAGTTAAAAACAGTGTTTAAATACACTTTTTAGGCCTAAATAGGGTGTTTTAATACATAAAATTCAATATTAGACCTAAAAACACTTAAATTATTGAGTTAAAAAAATTTTGCTAAAAAATTGGACCCCCCTGACCCCCCCCCCTAAATTTGAAATTTCGCACCCGGGGTCAACCCCCCTCTAAAAAGCCAGGGAGGTCCGGACCCCCCTGGACCACCCGCCCCCCTAAAAAATTTCGGCCTTCCACTCGGGGGTGGACCCTCCCCCTAGCGGACCCGACCAAAAACACCTATGGGGGTCAGGGGTAACAAAATTCGAAAATTTTGGGAAGAAAGGGGCCCCTGGATTTTTTTCTAGGGGGAGGCCCGAAAATTTGAAGGCTAGGGGGGTGGACCCCACCTTACCCCCTTGTTCATTTATGTACCCATATCGTTTTTTTTCTGAAGTGCATTTTACCCATGTCGCTTTTCAATTTTGAAGAAAAAAATAAGTGAAAAACGCTAATTTTAGGACAAAAAGCCCTTTTTATTGCATTTTTAAGCTTTTTATTGTTTAAAACATATATTTTGACCTCAAAACTTAAATTTGGAGGAAAAAAAGTCATTTTAAAGACATTTTTTCTTCATTTTTCCAAAATTGGGGGGTTTACTTTTTCTCTCCCCCCCCCACTTCTGAGTGGGGGGAGGGTTAAACCCCCTTCTCAGAATTTGGGGGGTTAACCCCCTCCAACCCACCCCCGTGCCCATGTATGCCCTGGACCCCAACCCCCCCCCCCCGCTAAAAAGCCAGGGGGGTCCAAAGTCCGGACCCCCCCCCCCGGACCCCCCCCCCCCCCAAAAAAAATTTTGGCCTTCCACCCGGGGATGGACCCCCTCCTAGCGGACCTGACCAAAAACATCTATGCATATTTTTCGCAATGTACCTATCCTCCCTTATGTTATTGAAAAGTAATTATGTTGAGCAATAAGTATTACACAGCAAGCAAAGCCAACAATTATGTTTGGTTAAATGACCTTCTTCTGCTCCTCTGAAAATTTTCAGTCGCTTATAGTGTTGGCATCGGTAATTTTTTCCATACAGGTTCCCTAAAAACATGGACTGAGCGTGTGTGTATCTAAGGGGTTTAAACATCTCTAAACCATACATGGGAACGGGGGGTGAACCCCCAAATTCTGAGACGGAGGGAGTTCAACCCCTTCCTACCCCACTTAGGAGTGGAGGAAGAAACGGTTAACCAATTTTGGAAAAATGAAGAAAAAATGTCTTAAAATGATTTCTAACTGCCTCCAAACATAAGTTTGAGGTCAAAATGAATGTTTTAAGCAATAAAACGCTCAAAATGCAATAAAAGGGACTTTTTGACCTTAAACTAAAATTATTAATCAATAAGTTTTCTTTCAAAATCAAAAACTATATGGGTAAAATGCACTTCAAAAAAAAGATATTGGTAAAATGCGTTTTTTTTCGGGTTTTAACCCCCTCCACTCCAGAACAACTTGCCTATGTATGCTCTAAACAC
Source organism: Microlaimidae sp. YZB2_3 (assembly GCA_030248175.1). Lineage (NCBI taxonomy): Eukaryota > Metazoa > Nematoda > Chromadorea > Desmodorida > Microlaimidae > Microlaimidae sp. YZB2_3. The sequence goes on along the minus strand of JASAMX010001416.1, from coordinate 27,514 downwards.
TTTTTGTCTGGCTAAAATTCTGGCTCTGCCAACGTATGCTAGTTTTTAAATCTTTGCTTTGCTAACGTGTACTCTGCCAACGTCTGCTAAGTGCTTATGTAATATTTTTATTAAACCATTAAAAACATTAGGATATCCACGTCCGACCCATAGGTGAGCACGGTCCCTGTAGTTATGGTGCTGGTTACCATGTGTAAATCGCGTTTGAATATAGGAGGGGTTCTTGGAGGGAGGGAGGGACCTCCCCTCCCTAGGGGAGGTCAATCGAAGTGGAAAATTTAAATCTGACCCCCTTCTTTTCCTGGAAAAATTTTGAAATCTCGAAAATCTGGAATCTCCCGCCCCCCCCCCCCCCCCCCCCCAAAAAAAGTTCAAAATTGCTGATACTCCCTCCCCCTTCCTCTCCTTAAAATTTTGGGGGTGTGTGAGGCACCGGGCACACCATCCTTCCTAAAATATGGAGGATCCCAGTTCTAAAAACGCTAAAAATAGAGTATTTGGGATTGAGGTATACCCCAAAATATATATTTTGGGACACCCCCCTAAAATCCAGGAGGCTGCCCACCTTTAGTTAGGTCGATCACCTATGCAATTATTTAGGTGGATTCTGCATTTCCGGCTATTGGTCAGAAAGGCAGTAACGAGATCGAAGGATACGGTGGTTCAGTTTCGGATTACGCCTCCTCAATCGACTATGCTAATCCTCCCGACTACGCCATTCAAAACAGTCAACAAGAGCGTCCTTCCGAAGTCGTTAGCACCTCCGGATCTCATGACGATTTGAGACGAAGAAACCGAGAAGAGTTCATTAAAAGCCAACGACCGCAGCCTTCCCAGCCACAGCCGCCCCTGCTTGGAGTGGATCGGGAGCCGGCCAGACCGTCCAAAAGGGAAAGCACTCAAGACCCGCACCGATCCCCTGGACCCTTAAACCTAAATCCCGTGGGCACCCGGAATATATACGGGGACACTGGCTTTGATGCAAGATAATATAGGTTGCTTTTTTTGTTTTAGTTGGCATAAGTGAGTACAGGGGGCAGGTCAAGGTTTTTTTATTTTGCTTATTATGGAATTCTTCAATAAACTCTCTGTCAAGCCAATTTTTGTTTATATTTGCCTTCATAAACCCGATTGAGTCCATTTGGTTTACTTTTTATGTCTTTTTTATTTTAAATTTTAATCTGAGAGATCTATAAAAACGATCAAGGGTTTAAAACTATTTGTTTGAAAATCTGACTAGCCCTGACCCTCTTCTGGATTTCAAATTGTTTAAGTCCACTACACCCATTTCAAATTGTACGGTTCTTCTTTTACAGGTAAAAAAAATTCCGTGTTTTAAGCTCAGAAATATCTTAGTTTGTTAATATCCAGTAGAAACTTGTCGAGACAATGCTATTCAAAAATCGCCAAAAATCTATTTTATTTAAAAACTATTTTTTACACCACAAAATTTGAAAAAGAATTTGTATTGACAAAATAATTTGCATTGCATTAACTATATTCGTAATTTTGATCTCTAAAAACGCAAAAATCGCACGATATTAGGGTAGTGCATTTAATTTCGGCACTTTTCCCAATTGGGCATTTTTGATTTTGGACTATATCTTTGGTAATCCTGGACGGAATACGACGTTTGATAGCTCAAATGAGAGCTAATTATATGTAGATGACTGTCGTGAGCTTTTTATTTGTTATGTTATGATATTTTCGTTTGAAATGGTGTGATTTATAATTTTAAAAAATTGTTACTCGTTTTTAGAACCTGGGCATTTCATGAATACGCAATAAATTGGTTTAAAAATTAAACTGTCCTGGTAAAATTTAGTCTATTTTCCGAATTTTTAGTCCCCGTGGTTCTACGTTGTGTCTGTGGTGAGCAATCGTTATAAAATAAAATAGTGTCATTTCGGCACACTATTGCTGTAGGTAAAAACGGGTTGAGTTTAGTGGTCGGGTGTTAAATTGTAGTTGTAAATAGTTAAAAGACAACGTTTAAATGTGTAGGAGTCATAGCACTGCACCTAAATTTGATTAAGAGGGTCTTTTTAAAAACTGCCGAAATTAAATGCACTTTTTTTTCCAAATTTTCTTCATTTTGATACCATTTAGCATTTTAGCTGTAACTTTTTGCCGGTTACACTTTGAACAACAAATAAAAGCTTAAATTAAAGAAAACTGTCTGGAGATAATGATAGGCTTTTAAATTTTTGAAAATAATGATTTTTTGACTGAGAAACAATCGATTGTTTGTAAAGTGCCGAAATTAAATGCATACATTTAATTTCGGCAATTTTCCATTTTTTAAAAACTAATTTAATTAAGTAAAAAAAACAACTTTCGTACAGTGAATTTTTTATGACGCAACGCAGTATTGTAAAAGCTTTAAAATGAGCTATCAAACATGAAAATCAGGTCATACAGTGAAAAGTTACATTGGAAAAACGAAAAAGTGCCGAAATTAAATGCACTACCCTATTTGAAACTTTGATTTTAAAAAAATAATTTAAATTTTAATTGTTTTAGGTTTGAGTAATATTATGCAAATTTTATTATGTAAAAAAAATGAGTTTTAACAGAGCTTTTTGTCGACTTAACCGGCAATGTTTCGATGAGTTTTCATAAAATCAAAAACATTTTATGGATATTTTTGAAAAACTGAAAACACTGAGAGGGAATATCTTAAAATTCGTTTCCTCAGTTAAAAATGAATTTTGGTAAAGAAGAATCCGAACAACCTTTAAATCTCCGCAGCTTTCATAAAGTTTTTCTTTACCCGGGTTAGTCAAAGTCATCCCTTTTAGCAACCCAGACAGACGGTACTCGCTTCTTGTAGTAAGTAGGTTATTAGTGTGATGTGATGTTTTGCAAAATCTTTCCTTACTTGATTTAAATCAGATATTGAATTTTATCGAATTTTACAATGATTTGTATTATGAAAGAGTTATAAGAAATTGCTCAATGAATTATAATAAATCATATAATTTTACATTGCACCAAAACCAAATACTGTAACCTCTATCTTGTGTAACCTTGTATGTAATAAAGCTAAAATTATTGGTAACTAAATTATTATGGTAACCTAATAAACACAATAACAATAAACTTTAACTTGACAAGGTTTGATTTTAACACGCATAACATTGAATAAATTTTAACAAGTATAACATTGGACTGATCGAGACCTTAGCAGGATCCCCCGCCCCCCTCCCTTTCCCGAAATAATTGCCAGACATTAAAATATCGACGTATTCAGAGGCCAAAAATTTAACATCTTCTTTCGTCTCGTTCCATAATATACATATTTCTCGCTTTTTATCTTGCCTATCATTCCTATTTATTGACAAGTGTATTAAACAATAAGCACTACACAGCAAGCAAAGTAAACTATCGTGTTTGGTTTTTTATATACGGTTCCCTCTTAAAATTTCCAGCCGCCTATAGCAATGGCCTCGGTAATTTTTTTTACATAGGTATTATAAAAAACCGTGCCCTCCTCCTATAATTTTCAGCCGCATGGCTTCGGTAATTGTTTTTACATAGGTACCTTAAAAAACCATGAAGTTGTTGCTCTTCTAAATTTTCGCTAAAGCCCCGCCACCCCCCCCCCCTCCTAATAAAAAAAGCCCTTGTAACCATACATGGGCAAGTTGGTCCGGAGTGGGGGGGTTAAACCCCAAATTATGGGGGGGTTAAAATCCGAGAAACGCAAAATACCCATATCGTTTTTTTTTCTGGAGTGCATTTTACCCATATCGTTTTTCGATTTTGAAGGAAAAATAGGTAAAAAACGCTAATTTAAGGTCAAAAAGCCCTTTTTATTGCATTTTTGAGCTTTTTATTGCTTAAAACATTCATTTGGACCTCAAAACTTAAGTTTGGAGGCAGTTAGAAGTCATTTTAAAGACATTTTTTTTCTTCATTTTTCCAAAATTGGGGGGGGGTTAACTTTTTCTCCCCCCCACTTTTGAGTGGGGGGGTTAAACCCCACTTCTCAGAATTTGGAAGGGGTTAACCCCCCCAACCCCCCCCCCGTGCCCATGTATGCTTGTAACATTGTCGGATTTTGTTAAATAAAACGATACCAACTTTTTCACCAAAAAAGGGATAGACTTTTCTCCCCAACCACAAAAAAAAGTTGGGCTAAGTTTAATACCATTGGAAAGTTTATCTTTTGGTGAATATCACCAAAAGATTTAATGGTGGTTAAATTTAATAAAATCTAACATGGACAACTTTATGCTGCACAACGCATTTTCACCAAAAGGGAGAGGTACCCTTCACTGCAACCACCAAATAAATTGGACTAAAGGATGTTGAATTTTGAAAAAAAATTGAATTCGTAAAATCAGGAAAAATGGACCTACCTAGCATTACAAAAATTTGGGTCCGCGGTCCCGTCGCGAAATCAGATTTTGTTATGAAACCAATGATTTTTACCAAATTTTTTCAGAAACCGGAGATTCAACAACTATATTAAAACAATTTCGAGTATTTTTGTTAATTTTTGACCATTATTTAGAGCTATATTAAGCGTAACTAAGGTTTCTCATATGTAAATTTTTTGGTTATTCAGAAAAAACAAACATTTTGTGATGCTTAATTAAATACAAAAAAACCACGAAAATTATTCAAATAGATGTTTTATTTGTATATAGTATTTCCAGTTTCAAAAATAATACGAAAAAAATGCATTTAATTTGAGAAGAACTTTGTTTCGTGGTGGGACCGCCGACCCAATTTTGTTATGCTAGGTAGGTCCATTATTTTGTCAGCCGTATGACCGACAGGGGCTGCTTGTTTTAAAAATAAATTCGTTATGGGAACTAAATGAGACAATTTGCTGTATTTTTGATTGTATTTTCTGCCTGATAACAATGTCATTTCTACTGAATCATGTGTATTGTCAATAACTATTTAATGTATATTTATTCAAATAAATACTAATATATTTCTCTAATAAATAAATAAACACATGGGAATGTTATGAATACATTTGTATTGTACATTTCAAAATAGTGAGCATTGGAAAGAGGTACTCTCGATTTGCTAAATTTGATATTTTATTATGACGGTTCACTCCGTGTACAACTGATATCAAATATTGCGTGTTTTAGTTAGGTGTTTGCTGCCGCTTTATTAATTGTTAATTATCTGTTAAATTTAAAAACTTTTAAAAACCCTAAATTACGACTAAATTTGTAAAATAATAAAAATACAATTTTCAGCAATAATTGCAACTTTTTACCATAATAGATCTAATATGAGTTTATTTTAAAATATTGTTATAACGCCGTAGTTTTTTCTGATAATGTTCCTCTGCTTTAAGCGTACAATTCAAAATATCTCGTGGTTAGGGCTCTCCATCTGTGACTAAAATACGCAGCCTCATCAAAAATTGGGAGACAAAATTTAGTAGAATTTGACTTTGTGGTCTAACCTTGAGGCCCGAACGGCGCTAAGTGCGCTAAGGTAAAAAATCCTTCGCTAAGTGCGCGAAGGATTTTTTACCGTAAGAAGCAATACGATAAAAAGCTATAAATTTAGCGTTAAATTGGAATTTGTGTAATTTTTTTGTCTAACGAAAAAAAGGTTAAACTAATAATTATTAAAACGCGAAACATTTTGATATTAGGATGCCTGAATTCAAAAAATCTAAAAGTCTCAAAATCAACAAATCCATGGTACTTTTGTCCAGTTAGCATCAAGTTCAAATGGGCAATAGCTGTCTTCAGTTAACAATATTAAAACAACTACAAAACCTGTTAGCTTGAAAACAGTCCTTCAAATTTTTAAATTTGTCAAGCTTTCTTTGAGCTTTAAAAAGACGGAATAAACGTTAAAGCTCTTTAAACTTTTTATTTAAAATTAAACATTTTAACAAAAATTCTAGTCCACCCTAAACTCTCTCTACTGTCAAGTTATCACACCAAGAGATATACGCCAAGAATTCTTTAGTTGCTTTAAGGGGAGAGTTGTTTTTATTTTTAAGCTGCAACTAATACACTCAAAACTAGTAATTTTTAACTCTTTCTCATCCAAGTTGTGCTTGCAGTATGCAGTGTTTCACAAAATAGGGAATATTGTCTTTCCGTATACGCCATTTAGCGTTTTAGTGTAATAAGACTTATATCTGGTTTTGTCCCGGTGCACAGGCTTTTAGTACACGGTATGGTTGTTTCGAAACTCGAAAGTATTGTACAAAGCACTGCCACAGTAGTACTTGCAATACTGCAGCGCGAATGAAAAAAAGTTACTTTATATTACAGTTTACCATCACGATATTATAATAATAATACACAATAACAACAATATATTTAAATTAACATACAGTGTATGGCAATAGAGAAGGGCCCAGTGGCAAGAGTGTCCCGCAAATAAAGGATTATTTGTTAAAATCTAAATTTTAAATTCTTTTTACGTATCACTTCTGTTTCTTCAATATATATTCTTTATTTTACTAAGTTCTTAATACTGTATACAATTCACTAAGAAAAAATTTTTTTTTTGGAGAAACGCAGGAATATTTTCGGAAAAATTTTTTGTCGAGCGAAATTTAACAAGAATGAGGTACTGTAAGAGAGTGGTTAAAACACATGGTATTACTGGTGGGGGGGGGGGCGTCAAACTTCTGGATCCGTCTACTTGTGCCATTTACCCGATAAATTGTATAAGAATGGAAGTAACAAAACAATTTTTTTTACAAATTTACAATTGTCAAACAGTAAAATCAAGGTGAAGGCTGATAAAAAATAAATGGTACCTGCATTTTAGTTTTGAATGTATGTTATCAACGGCGTTGCCAGTTTTTTTTATCAGTTAGTATTGCAATCAAAATCTATTGTATAATTAAATTACAAAAATGAAAAGATCATTTAACACTTGAAAAACTGGACTTGTTTAATTGTAAGAAAGGGGACGAACAATTCGAGCGCTGAGCGGAGCGAAGCCAAAAAATTTTTTAAAAACCTCTGCACGCCTAATTTTTACCTTTCTGACCCATGAAGGTGCTAGATAGACCCCTTACGGACGTGCATGATTACGCTTATGTATATTGTATTCAATTTTTTGATTATATACTGTTCGTAAAGGATGCGGACCTCTGTTTCTAATGGGATTTTCGATACTCTGCTTTTATTTTTCTAAACAGTTACCTACTTTTTAAAGATAGTTTAGCCATTAATTCGTTCTCTTGTTCACATTTCACGTTTCGGTTACCACGGTCATCCCAAGGTGTGGTATCTTCCTGTTATCATTGTGGTGCGGTGCGTAAACCGCACTAGAATGAAGTCTACGCATCACCTATGTGATACCCATGTGATCATATCCATAAGATACTGAAAAAATAGGTTTTTCTATGCAAGCAGGTCACAAGCACACGCATCTTCTAGGCGTCAGGCTTAGTGAGCGAGCAAATTTAAATGGTTAAAGCTGGTGCGCAGTCAATGTACGGTAACAATTATCTAATTCTAGCCCATACAGTATTAAGTACCATCCAGATATGACCTAGGTGATACGTATAGTTAATCGCGGTGATCCTTAGGCATCACAATGGTAGATACGGTAACGGGTTAATACTATAAATTGATGTCATTGCAAAACATTAAAACCTAAAGTTTTATACAACACGAGTATTTTTAATAATAACTTTGTCTTAAAAAATACAAATTTCCTGTAAATTTATTAGCTGTTATTAGCATGTTTTTTGTAAGCCTAAAGTAAGTAGCGCAAAGGTTCGAAGGTTGGATGGGTGTTTTCCCAGCTTGCGACAGGAAATTTGTTTTAAAGTACCAATTTTACACACATATTTTTTTTTAAAATCGCCTCAAAAATTGTTGCTTGGTATTTTTTAATTTAATTTTGCATTATGTTGTCTTAAAAAATATAAGTAGTGCTATAGGGAATTTCGCACAAAAAAACAAACATTTACTTACTTCGAAAAATCTTACAATATCAACAATCGGGGTCAGCCAGGCTCTTTTATAATCAATATCAATTCATTTAAATGTTTTTCACCTGTGGAAAAAATAATATAAATTTGCAAAACGAATGTTTTTTTTTTTAAAAAACTTGTTGGCACGAGAAAAGCAGCATAAAAATAATAGTAAAATATTTGTTTATATATTAAACATTTTGACTAGACACATAAAGAATAGGATAAATTAAAAAGACAATCAATAGAAACTACAATTACGGCAACGCAAAACTTCTCAGCACAGTAAAACTAAAGTTAGGTATTTTTACATTTTGTTTTCAAAATACGCATAGTTTTTATATTTTATGCCAAGTTTTTGCCTTATTTTTTTAAACAATCAGTTTTAAGTGGTTATACTGTTCCAGTAAGGAACCACACCAAGGGGCATGCATAGGCACGAGGGGTTGGTTAACCCCTCCCTTTAATCTGAGATGGGGGTTTAACGGTTAACCTCTCTCCCACTCAGAAGTATTGGAGAAAAAAAAGATTAAACCCCCAAATTTTGGAAAAAAAATGAAGAAAAAATATCTTTAAACTTAAGTTTTAAGGTCAGAATGAGTGTTTTAAGCAATAAAAAAACTGAAAAAACGCAGTAGAACGGGCTTTTTGCCTAAAATTAGAATGAGCGACAATGTTTTCGGAGGAATTGTCCAAGTTTTTCTCCGTCCCCTATCTCGAAGAGCAATTTCTCAGACAAGGGTATAGGAATAGGTGGGCAGGAGAAGGCGCTGGGGGTTGGGGTTTATATCCAGGGACGTAGCCAGAGTTTCATTTTGGGGGGGGGGGCGGATTGTAGTACAAAAAAAATTTCGGAGGGGGGGAGGGGCTCCGCCCCCCCACCCCGAAATTTTGGGGGGGGGGGGGGGGGCGGAGCACCGCCCTTAATTTTTTAAAACGTTAAAAAAGCAGGGTAAAACGTATACCGAATCTGATTTCTTAAGTTCAAATGACAAACTTAGTAAAGACAAATTTTAAAATTGCTTGTAATTTGATAATTAAATTCAAAATAAAATAGGTTATTGTAGACCAGTCGAAAATAGATGAAAAACGGTTGGTGATGACCGCAATTACTTTTCGTAACTAAATACGTTTTAAACTAAGCAAAACTTAAAAGTCTTAGGTTTTTGTTGGATAAGTTTTAGGGGTCTCAATGAAAACAGAGGGTATAAAGTGCGAATGTATCCACAGTACTTTTAATTTTACCTAACAATATTTATGCTATAAAAAATGTTTTTATTTCAATATCAAAATATCTAAATAAAACAAAAATTTTTTTTAGACAAATTAAAATCATAATTAGCCACTTGTTATAAAATTTAAATAATAATTTAACTTACATTTAAAGATGTAACCGGGACCAGAAAAGCCAGAAGTAAGCACCACATTGTTTATACTTGTTACTTTAACACTTTATGTCATTTTTCGTCAGTATTAGAATGTAAAATTTATAATAAAATACAAACGAAATTTTTAAGTAAAATCATTTTGAAATGGCCAAGTAAATTAATGCCAAAAAAGGTAATTAAAATCCCATTTAAATTCTGCGTGGTTTATATAAAAAAGTCTTCTTTTGGCTAAAATTTAACTGCCGTCCTTGATGTTTCAAAGTCAATTTCAGATCCTTCAAGATAAGAACATTTTATTTTTTTTATTTTGGCAAGGTCGTCACATTAACTGCAAAGGAAGATGAACGACTATAAAACGGGCGCGGAAATTGCCCACCTCCCTTCGCGCGCCAATTAGCGAAGAAGTTTCCTTTCGCAGCCTTTTGTGAATGGTGTGCGCTAAACCGGTTCCTCCAGCTTGCACCAATTTCACGAGAGAGCCAAACTTTAAATTAAACCCCTTCCAAATACGCCGCGTAGACACTCCTATTTTTGGAACTCCATGTGCGCGGTGAAGATCTCGTATGGCGAACGCGGTGGTAGGTTGCTGCGTTAGGAAATTTATTCTTGAGATAACCAGCGGAGCGCGGCGACTCGCCCCGTTCTACCGATTTCACCCCGCCGCTCCCCGCGGATTATGACAAACCAGTTTCCGACGACCGCCGCCGGGCTGGTTTTTCCGGTATGGCCCCCGAATCGTCCCAGATCTCCGCCGAACTCTCGGCTGACGTGACGGGAGAAAAAATAACCCAAGTATTTCGGTCGGGGGTTGAACGGTTGAAGCTGGACAATCTCTAATAAAAAATAAAACTTTAAAAAATCCTAAGGGACAATTCGATGTTAAACGCCGGTTTTTAAGGCCGGTTTTTTTTAAAGCAGTATAAAAAGCTAAAGTAGGATTCAAAAAATCAGAGTTACATTTGAAAATTGTTATCCTGTGTGAACAAAATAAATAAAGCATAATTAAAATCTTATAAGTGGATTTCAGGGTTTTGATGTGCGCAAATAAATAGTCTAGTTTAATTCAATTGTTGATTAGCCGCGATATTTTTTTAAATTGGCCAAATTCAGTATCCATATAATCACATAACCGGAAATACTTTTGAAAACTTTATAAAAACGAAATTAATAAAGCATTTAAGTTAAACTTATATCAACTTTTCACATAATAATTTGTTTAAAGTTTCTGCGTTTAAAAAAATGTTTTTAAAACAAATTATTATTTTTCATATATTTTACGTCAGATTAACACGGTGTAATATGTTTCCCAGGGCAAAAACCCGTCATTTGTTTTTCGTGAGATACAAATTAGGTATTAATTTTCATACAATTTTTTTATGATGTTGAAATGTTAGAAAGGAACAATTTAAAATAAAATTACGGCAAACAAACAAAACACTTTGAAAACTTTTTTAGCATCTATTCAGAAAAAAGCATAGTTATTCAACTTTCAGTTAAGTTTCAAGTCATTTAGGTTATATGGTTAACGGAAGAAAATAAATTCCTAATATTTCAAAGTTTAAAAAATATAACAAGACTTTGACTTTAAGTCCGATAAAGTGACAAATTCAAACTAAATAAAGAATTGAACCTTGCAGCGTATGGATGTTTTTTATCAGCCTAGAAGGCTATACAGCCTAGACAAAGAAAAAGCAATATAGGTATTATTGCGAAAGTTCTTTTTTTTCTTTTTCATAGATTAGGTAAATATCAACTCTCGGTTTTGTTTCTGAACAAGAAATTGTGTGAATAAAATTGTTTTGCAATATCAATTCAAAAGAAATAAAACGTGTAGTGCAATGTCTTTAACCCAAATAGTTTTTACACTTTAATCATCACTTTAAACCGCAATTTCGACTTGCCTCCTGAGTAATAAACAGCTGTATAAATCTGCAATCAAATGGAAAGAAAACGAAAGAGAAAATATAAATGATCTGAAAAAAGGCTACCTTTTTTAATATATATATATAAATATATATATATATATATATATATATATATATATATATATATATATATATATATATATATATATATGTACATATATATAAATATATATATATATATATATATATATATATATATATATATATATATATATATATATATATATATTCAATATATATATGCCTGTCAGTGCTTTGGCCAAGGATTGTGGCGCTGTGGCGCGAAGCGCCGCAATTCAGGGATCTGCGAAGTGTTCCCCCAGCCACCGGAAATTTTTTTAAATATGCATTTAATAGCGAAAACAAAAGTTTTAGTGCAAAAAGAAAGGAAATTTTTTCGAAAAACCCAGAAAAAATATTTACACCTATAAGCTAAAGAATAAATTAAAATAATTAATAAAAAAATAAAAATAGACAGAAGGCCTAATAACTGCTTAAAAATCGCCTATATGAACAAAGTTTTATAGCGTAATTTCTAAACTAGTTGCTTGTCCCCTAACTTAATATGGTTTTAGAATTATATGCTCTATCTCAAACTTCTATTTAAAAATAGAAGAAATTTTAGATTCAGATTGTGCGTTTCACCCCACCGATCTCGGTTCTTTTTCTCCCGTCCGTCGCCGGGTGGGCGGATCTGGGCGTTCGGGGGCCTCCGGAACCGCCCGGCGGCGGTGGGAGCGTTTGTCTTTCTGCGGGGGCGGCGGGGTGATCGGTAGCGGGGCGAGTCGCCGCGCTCCGCTGGTTATCTCAAGAATAAATTTCCTGACGCGGCGAGCCTGTAGCCACGTTCACCATCTTACGAGATCTCCACCGCGCACATGGAGTTCCAAAAATAGGAGTGTCTACGCGGCGTATTTGAGGGGATTAATTTTAAGTTTGGCTCTCTCGTGAATTGGTGCAGCTGGACCGGTTTAGCGCCCCCGTCCAGGCTGCGAGACTTCTTCGCTAATTGGCGCGGAGGTGGCTTTCCCACTTTATAGTCGTTCATCTTCCTTCTGCGCTTGTGTACTTGCGACACATCACACGATTTGTGGCTTGTTTTCTAAGGATGGTTTGTAAGTCAAACTCGCCAGACTTAAAACAATTTTATAATGTACATGCGATGGACAGCTTAAATATCTTTAATTATTTATAAACACCTCATTTAAACATGTATAATTTGATAAATTATCTAAAAATATATGCACGGCTGCTGTGGGTTTGTAACTTCATTGCATAAAACGTGGTTGAGCAACACAAAAATATTTTATATATATTTCACCTCCCCGCTAAGCAGGAGAAATTTATATATTGTTTAATTATACGAATTTAAGATGAACTTAATATTTATAACCTTAAAATAAAAAAGTAAGTAGTCCGCTCCCCTTCCCCCCGCTAAGTATTTAACAGCCGTTAGACAGACGAGCGGTTACCCCCTCCCCTTTATATAAGCCACTAATATGTAAATATAACCTATTCTACTTAAAATAAACCGACCTAATTAGATTATTAAATTTGTTAGGCTGAACTGTTAATTTTAAAAAATACTGCCAAAAATAATTTGCTACTAATTTACCGCAACTATAAACAATGGCTATTTCATATTATTGTACTCCACTAAAATTACTCCATATACTCTGTAGCTTACTAACATTTTTTTTCTAAATGCTTAATGTTTAATAGTAAATGTCTGAGGAAATTAATTAAAATAATAAGTACAAGAAAACAACTTTGCAATGCTTTTTCATAAAAAACACACTAAAACTTAAAAAATCAAAAAAAAATTATTATAATAGGCTTAGGGCATGATAATATAAAATATGAATATAAATAATATTTTTAATAGAGTAAAAAAGGTATATTTTTTAATTTAGTTCATATTTATAAAAAATATCAAACAAAATTTCTATAAATATTGGTTTCTGCACCAAGACACCCGCTTAAATTGTTTCGCTTAACCTACTTTCTGCAGGTTTTAAATTGTTTTTTTTTTGTTTAATCTTAACCCGCTTTCTACAACTTTTTACTTTGTTGCTTTTTTCTTTGCAACCTGATTATACACTTACTGAGGTGTCACTAACCCCTGCTTTCCACAGTATTTTAGGGTGTTTTTATGTAGTTTCTAATTAAAAAAAACATAGGTTAAATACTATTTATTACTTCTTAGGCAAACAAAATCTTGCTGACCTCGATAATTTGCAGTATTAAATGGACTATTTATAGGCAAATAAAATCTAACCGACCTCGATTAAATTATGGAATGAATCGACTATTAACAAAACTATTAAAAAATTTTAACAAAAGTGATTTAATAATAAACATCAAAACTCGTGTTTTTTTAATTATTTATCAATTTTTTTTAATTTGGAACCCAAATGCAACTTTTTAAGGGCTAAAGTTGGTTAATTTTTGTATGTTTTGTGAAAAGGTAGAATTAAAAAAAATCTGCGTTATTATTTTTTTTAAAAAATCGCCATAACCGCACAATATTAATTGGTCCGCTCTTGTCTGCATACTAATTTTCGACGTCAGCCAGATATAATTCAACCATAACAATAAAAGCATTTAAAATATTTAGCAAAAACATTTTGGCATTAAAGATTAAATTCTATGCTTTAACAATCATTAATCAAATTATTTAATTGGAAAGAAAAGCGCAATTTTTTAAAAGGCTAAAGTTGACTAATTTTTGTATATTAAGTAAAAATGCGGGAATTTAAAAAATCTGCGTTCCAATTCGTTTTTTTAAAAACATAACCGCACAATTTCGATTGGTCTGCTCATGTATCCTACTCAAATTTACGAGGTCAACCAGGAGTGGTATGCTGAAGGTTTAATCCGACTTAAAGTTAATATTAGATTAGCAATTGTCGACACACAGTAAACATACTATAGCAGTATCGATTTGATAATCTAGTTTAACGAATTTAATCTAAGATTAGGTTTAATCTCAGATTAAATCGTCACTAAATCGAGATTAAATTGTTAATTTATGCAAATTTTTAAACCACCTCCGGAGATGAATTAAAAATTTTCGGGTTTCTCCGGCTAATGTCGGATTAATGAGGATTTAATCTGAGATTAAGTCTATTAACCCCGTTAACCCAGATTATTCAATCAATACTGTTAGTATTTTTACTGTGTGTCGACAATCGCTAATCTCAGATTAATTTTAAGTCGGATTAAACCTTCAGCATACCACCCCAGATATATTTCAACCATAGTTTTAAAATCTTTATTTAACGGGCATATAATTGTCTCAGTTTTTATTACAGTAGTTTATGCCGAAAATTGGAAAAAATCCAATTTGTGAATTTAATTTTTTGTTGGGTTTTGTAACTGAAGGTAACTTACTATGTAAGTTAATTGACTTAAATTCGGCCAGTATTAACTTCGGTCACTGACTGTTGTGCTCTCCACACTCAAAATTATGTAAATTAATTAAATACTTCAAGATTAACAATATATGATGCTCTATCTAGTCATTCTATAATTTTGCTTATGGAAGAAATACATAACAGCCGGTGGTCGAAATTAAGGCTGGCCTTAAATTAACTTACCCTAATTATAATTATAGTTTATTTAAATAACACAACTAGATAATTTTCTTCTATTTTTAATATATATATTCCTTCTAATATTTATTCTGATAATATTGTCACAACTCCCGCTGTGTTAATGTTTCAGAAATATGACGTCTTATAAATACGAGTTGTAATGTAACACTGTCGAGCGATGGTGTAACGCAGCACGTCAGTCAATGAGGTACTGAGGCTGGAGATTACAGGTTCAAGTTCTGTATTATTTCCAAAAAAGTTAAAAAAAAAACAGCAATCTCCGCTGTGTTATGTTTCAGAAATATGACGTCTTATAAATACGAGTTGTAAATGTACACTGTCTTAGTGGATGGTGTAACGCAGCACGTCAGTCAATGAGGTACGAGGCTGGAGATTACAGGTTCAAATCCTGTATCGCTCATTTTTCAGCCAAAAAAGCTAAAAAAATAACTGCAAGTATACTGTGAATATAAAGTTTCCTAGCAATATTTTAACTAAAATTCTATTAAAAAACATTAATACAATAACTTTCAAAATAAAACACTACTTCAACGCGGGGTTTAATAACAAAATGTCATTATTTTTTCCATTTCTGTTTTTTATTCACCACTTTAAATAAATTAAGAAAGCTTGCCGTACAGGTATTTACTATCATTCTAAAAACCGATATCTAAAAATGTCTAACTAAAATACTCCCCAGGTTTTATTTTCTTCTTATAAAAATATTAGTTAATATAGTGCATTTCAATAATGTTTATCAAGCGCATAGCTTGAGGCCTATTTTGTTTTTTAAAGAAGTGAAATATTAAAAACTGGAAAATTTATATTTTTTAGAGCAAAACTAAGTTGGAGGCTCACGTGAATTTTCATTTGGGAAAGAAAATCTTTTGAATGCATCGAACCGGGATGTGACAGTAGATTCACTGAAAAGAGAAGGTAAAAAAACATTTATTTTTAACTGTAAATTATTTGACTTTATTTATAATATGAGTTATAAAATTAGTATACAACGCCACGGCGGCGTGCCCAGGGGGGGGGGCGAGCGCCCCCCCCCTCGAAATCCGGCGAAGCCGGATTTTTTTTGTAAGGGGGGACCCTTATGTTTTTTTAAATTTTGGGAGAAGAAAATTTTTTCTTTAATATTACTAGAAAAATTTTCCTTATGCTTTTCAAAAGCATATTAATAAACAAAAAACCAAAAAAAAAACATGATGTGGGCAAGTCTATATTTTTTTTTTATCTTAGTTTTTCGATTTCAAATTGATTATCCCGTTCAAAGTCGAGGCATACATGTTTAATAAAACTACTATAACCCCTATTTTCCTTTTATTAATGTTTAAACACACGTTTTAAAAGAAAGAATATAAAAACCTTAAAATTTGTAATATATTTCATCTGGAATTAAAATTTCTCATTGTATTTTAGCGCCTTAAATTCAAAATTTTTCTCCCGGGTTGGGGCATCCTGCCCCGCAGACCCCCCCTGACAAGGGGCGCTGCCCCTTGATCCCGCCGGGGGGCTCCCGCCCCCCCCAGGCCCCTCATATCTTGGGGGCTACCGGTCTTTAGACCCCTTTTCCTTCAGGGTTATATTTACCCCCCCCCCCCCCTCCCCCGAACAGAAATCGTGGGGCCTTTTTTATGATATGAACTGGAAAAATTTATATTATCAAAGTGACTATATAATTAATAGGTGCATAGATTTTTGGTGAAAAAAATATAATAACTAAAAAAGTTGGTGACGGAATTAAAAAAAAAAATGCCTTTTTTTTTTAACTCTGTTCAAAAAATAACGTATTTTTTTCGATAAATCCCAACATTTGTTGTACCAGTTTTTTTTTTTGCATAAAAACAGCAAACTTTTTTTTGCTAAACTTGTTGTTGTATATCTTAATTAGATTGTAAAAAATAATAAATATTTAACAAGATTAAAAAAATTAAATAATTTTTTTTTAGGTTTGGCAAAAAAATGACGCTACACTCATTCAAAGTTTATTGCTTCGTGCTAAACAAGAACTAAAACTTAAATCGATTATTGGTCTTTTTTATTTTTTATTTTTGTTGTGTTAATTTTGTATAATATTATTTTGATTGTTTTTAGAATAGATATTATTAAGTAAAGTTTTATTTGTAAATCAGAAAATTATCAATTTCAATTCAACATTTTTTGTCACATGATTATGATGTGGCGCCTAATTAAAAAAACAGCTTTTTTGATCGCTTCTTGTTTTTTTTAGTCTCGTCCATCGCTTAGAAAAAATTATATAATATACCAAAAAATGGGCAACTCTTATTATGAAAAATAGACAGCATAATGCCTATGCCATTGTTAACGGCATATTTTCAAAATAGTCCATGATAATAGCACTTCTATTATATTGGCATATTCGTTATTTGAATTCATGTGAATTTCCGTGGAGAATATGCCGAATTGAAGTAAATAAATTGAAGAAATATTGAAAAAATAAACCATTTCAATTCAGCAAATTTTGATGCTTATTTTTTTAAAATCTCAGCGGTTTTAAATATAGCGGCGGTTTTTGAAAATTTCGCCAAAAAATGAGTTAATTGACGAAGAAATCTTCAAACTAGCGATGTTCCCCGGAGTCCCCTTTTAAGCAGCTGCGGAGCAACTCCCCGAGGTCTCGCCTTATTCTAGTATTATTGTTATGAATAATTAAGTCGTATTGTTTTGATATTAAAGTTTTTTCAAATCTTATCTTTAATGCTTAGAAATAGTCTTTAAAATGCTAATGGAGTAATTTTAAATGTATGTAAGCCTTAAATAAGCTTAAAAATAGCTCATTTAGGGGGTGTAACTCCAGAGCTTTTTAGATGGCAGGAGCTCCGGAGGATGCAATATTAAAGGGTAGGATCATCACTACTTTAAACATAGGAGGGAAATGGTTTTGACTTCCCCATGACTAAGTGCCTGTATTTACATTAATGATGTTTCTGTTTTTCAATAGTATGCTATGGAGCTCTGGCTATTCAATGTAAAGAGAGTTCCAGAGCTCTATCCTTTTAAAAAGCCCTTTTAAAGGAAATTTAAAAGGACTATCAACATTTTTAGGACTTTCTTTATAGTTTTAAATAAGTTTTAAAAAAAATTATTGCATTACTCTTTAGTTCCTGAAATTAGTACAAAAATGGAGCGGAGTTCCTGAGCTCTGCTCCGGAATCTGGACCTCTGGAAAATATCACTATAGTCCATACAAAAATGATGCGGACTGACGACAAAAGTCGAACTTTGAAATGTTATATATCCGTAACGGAGGTTAGAATATGTGCGGGACATATAGCATAGCTTAGACTCTTGGCTATTTTTTGAAAAGGTTAGGAAAAATGTTTTTCGATGACGTCATCACTATAGCCGATGCGGTAAAAAAACCTGGTCCCAAAAAAAACTAAAACTTTTCTATTAGTACCAAAAATAATTAAAAAAAGAGCATTTTTTAGCTGCGATATTTGGCAATTTCGTACTAGGATTACAAAAATTCGCAAAAAAATCGTGAAAACCGCGCGCGCATTTCCCATCAACCCATTATAAAAAAATAAGCATCAAAATTTGCTGAATTGAAACGGGTCGATTTTTTTCAATTATTTCTTCAATTTATTTACTTCAATTCGGCATATTCTCCACGGAAATTCACATGAATTCAAGAAACGAATATGCCAATATAATAGAAGTGCTATTATCATGGACTATTTCAGTAAAATATGCCGTTAACAATGGCATAGGCATTATGCTGTCTATTTTTCATAATAGAGAGTTGCCCCATTTTTTGGTATATTATATAATTTTTTCTAAGCGATGGACGAGACTAAAAAAAAACAAGAAGCGATCAAAAAAGACTGTTTTTTTAATTTAGGCGCCACATCATAATCATGTGACAAAAAATGTTGAATTGAAATTGATAATTTTCTGATTTACAAATAAAACTTTACTTAATTTTATCTCATTTGCAAAAACAATCAAAATAATATTATACAAAATACCGACAAAAATTATAATGAATCAGAATGACCAATAATCGATTTAAGTTTTAGTTCTTGTTTGACCGAAGCAATTGTCTTTAAATGAGTGTCACGTAAAGTGTTTTGCCAAACCTAAAACAAAACTATTTAATTTTTTTAATCTTGTTAAATATTTATTATTTTTACAATCTAATTAAGATGTAGGACAATACGTATAGCGAAAAAAGTTTGCTGTTTTTATGCCTGACCAAAAAAACTGGTACCTCAAATGTTGGGATTTATCGAAAAAAATCGTTATTTTTTGAACAGAGGGGGAAGGGGAGGAGGCACGTTTTTTTTTAATTCCGTCACCAACTTTTTAGTTATTATATTTTCACCAAAATCTATGCAGCTATGAATTATATAGTCACTTTGATAATATAAATTTTTCCAGTTCATATCATAGTGGCGTGCCCAGGATTTCATTTCGGGGGAGGGGTGGTCCGGGGAATCATGACCCCTCAAGGAGGGTCTGGGGGGCGGTAGCCCCCAGATATGGGGGGTCTGTTTTTCGGGAGCCCCCCAGCGGGATCAAGGGGCAGCGCCCCTTGTCAGGGGGGTTGCCGGGCAGAATGCCCCCCGGGGGGAGAAAATTTTGAATTTAAGGCGCTAAAACACAATAGAAATTTTAATTCCAGATGATACTTATTACAAATTTTAAAGGTTTTTTTTATACCTATACATTTAAAACATGTGTTTAAACGTTAATAAAAGGAAAATAGGGGTTATAGTAGTTTTATTAAACATGAATGCCTCAAAACTAATGAACCAGAAAATCGATTGAAAATTGAAAAACTAAGATAAATTGTCGATTTAAAATGATCCCGCGTAGTGGGAAAATTTTGGTTTTTTGATTTTATTAAGATGCCTTCCCAAGGAATTAGGAAAAGTTTCTCTATTAATATTAAAGAAAAAATTTTTCTTTTTAAAAATTTAAAAAAAACGGAAGGGTCCCCCCTTAGAATTAAAAAATCCGGCTTCGCCGTATTTTTGGGGGGCGGCCCGTCCTCCCCCCCCTGGGCACGCCACTGGCGTTGTATACTAATTTTATAACTCATATTATAAAAATAAAGTCAAAATAATTTACAGTTAAAATAAATGTTTTTTTACCTTCTCTTCCAGTGAATCGCCACCGTTCACATCCCGGTTCAATGCATTCGAAGGGTTTCTTTCCCAAATGAAAATTCACGTGAGCCTCCAACTTAGTTTTGCTCTAAAAATATAAAGTTTCCTAGCAACTCGCTAGGTTTATAGCATACTTTATATAAATCGAGTTCCAGTGCAAGGGTGCCTATATTGCGCAACAATTTAACATTAAACTGCACTGGCGCGTTGCCTTTCCGGTGTGCGTTTCAGACGCGTTTTTGGCTTTAAAAATTGCAAAAAGTTAAAATAACCTATTAAGTAACATAAAGTTAATAATAAATCCCGATAATAATATTTATATCTGGCTGATTCAAAATAAGTAATGAATATCCTTTTTTTATTAATATTGCATATTTCTTAGAAAAGGGGGAAAAAACAACAAAAACATCAACAAAATAAAGCAAGAATAATCAATGAATACATCATTTTAGTTATATGATGTTATTTTGTTGTGTTTTTCTTTTTTGATTCATGAATCTCACGTAATAAATAATATGACTACGGTGTCGTTTATTGAGCATGAGATTGAGGTTGAGGTAGAGAATACATTCGGTCTTTCAGTATAATTAATGGTCAAAGAAGTAAAGGGATTCAACAGTTGCGAACGCATTTTCCAAATTTTAATCTCACTTACGTGAAATTTAAGGAGTGAAATGTTTTTGCTATTACCCAGCCCAAATGACTTTAGTATACGTCCTGCTTCATGCAACATAAATTAAGTTCATGAACAAAAAGTTTTAATAAATTCTGACAACGTCATATAAAAAATGATGATTTTTATGGTGTTCAAAGTAGTGCTGTAAAATATAATTGTTTTGAATTATTTTAAGTAAAAGTAATTTGAAAAATTTTAATTTAAGTAAAGTAAGAATAAGTAATTTGTGATTTTTTAATTTAAGTTAAGTAAAAGTAAAAGTAAAGGTCAAAATTTTAGAGTAAGACCTATTTTTTTAAAGAAAAAGTAAGAGTAAAAGTATAATAAAAGTAATTTTTGAACGGAATAAAACACCGATTCTTTAAGTTTTGTTTTAAAGTTTTTTGGCAATTTTATTTAGAAATTATCATTTTAATAAGTTTTATGCTCAAAATTTAGGTTTTAGCGTGTTATCGGTTTTCTTCTACCACTCATTTTACAACAAGCTCATAAATCTACTTATTGAAATTACGTAAATTATACTTAAATTAATTTAAGTATTTGCAGAAAAAAATCCGAGTAAAGAGTAAAAAGTAAAAAGAATGAAAATTTAAAAAAGTCGAGTAAGAGTAAAAAGAAAAATTATTGAAATTTCAAAACTAGAGTAAAAAATAAATAATCCAAAATCCGTTACTTTTATTAGTATAAGCAAGAATATATAACACAAGAGAATGTCCGACTGTACGATAAATTTTTGACCAAAATTTTGCGAGAAAAGTCGCACTTTTAGTTTAGTTTTAGAATTAGTGTGCGACTTTTCTCGCAAAAATCCGCCATTTTCTGTTAGTTTTCCCGCGCTGCGATTTTTAACACAGTGTTAGTTTTCTCGCAGTGGGGAGTGCGACTGCTTTCGCACTCTATACTGCTTTATTTGCACTGCGATGATTTTCGCACTGCGAGTCTGCCTGCACAACAAAAAAATAAAAACAAAGTAAAAATTTTGTGTTTAAATGAATAAAAGTCGTTTTTTTTACCTTAAGATGTTAATTTTTTAGTTTTAATGAAATAAACTAATTTTCCAACACTTTAAAATTAAATAAAACAAGTTTCGAAGTGTTTTACTCCATTGAAAAGGACTACCAGCGTCTGTATTTTTTTTTGTTGCGCAACTAGACTGGCAGTGCGAAAATAATCGCAGTGCGAATAAAGCAGCATAGAGTGCAAAAGAAGTCGTAGTCCCCACTGCACAAAAACTAACACTGTGTTAAAAATCGCAGCGCGGGAAAACTAGCCGAAAATAGCGGATTTTTGCGCACAAGAATTTAAAAGTGCGACTTTTCTCGCAAAATTTTGGTCAAAAATTTAGTGTACAGTCGGATATTTTCTTGTGTTATATATTCTTGCTTATACTAATAAAAGTAACGGATTTTGGATTATTTTTACTTTTACTCTAGTTTTGAAATTTCAATAATTTTTCTTTTTACTCTTACTCGACTTTTTAAATTTTCATTCTTTTACTTTTACTCTTACTCGGATTTTTTTCTGCAAATACTTAAATTAATTTAAGTATAATTTACGTAATTTCAATAAGTAGATTTCTTATGAGCTTGTTGTAAAATGAGTGGTAGAAGAAAATGTTTTAAGCCGATAACACGCTAAAACCTAAATTTTGAGCATAAAACTTATTAAAATGATAATTTATACATAAAATTGCCAAAAAACTTTAAAACAAAGCTTCAAAAATCGGTGTTTTGCTCCGTTTAAAAATTACTTTTATTATACTTTTACTCTTACTTTTTCTTTAAAAAAATAGGTCTTACTCTAAAATTTTGACCTTTACTTTTACTTTTACTTAACTTAAATTAAAAAATCACAAATTACTTATTCTTACTTTACTTAAATTAAAATTTTTCAAATTACTTTTACTTTTACTTAAAATAATTCAAAACAATTATATTTTACAGCACTACTTTGAACACCATAAAAATCATCATTTTTTATATGACGTTGTCAGAATTTATTAAAACTTTTTGTTCATGAACTTAATTTATGTTGCATGAAGCAGGACGTATACTAAAGTCATTTGGGCTGGGTAATAGCAAAAACATTTCACTCCTTAAATTTCACGTAAGTGAGATTAAAATTTGGAAAATGCGTTCGCAACTGTTGAATCCCTTTACTTCTTTGACCATTAATTATACTGAAAGTCAAATGTATTCTCTACCTCAACCTCAATCTCATGCTAAATAAACGACACCGCAATTATATTATTTATTACGTGAGATTCATGAATCAAAAAAGAAAAACACAACTAAATAACATCATATAACTAAAATGATGTATTCGTTGATTATTCTTGCTTTATTTGTTGATGTTTTTGTTGTTTTTTCCCTTTTCTAAGAAATATGCAAATTAGTGTAGTCAGGATATTCATTACTTATTTTGAATCAGCCAGATATAAATATTATTATCGGGATTTATTATTAACTTTATGTTACTTAATAGGTTATTTTAACTTTTTGCAATTTTTAAAGCCAAAAACGCGTCTGAAACGCACACCGGAAAGGCAACGCGCCAGTGCAGTTTAATGTTAAATTGTTGCGCAATATAGGCACCTTGCACTGGAACTCGATTTATATAAAGTATGCTATAAACCTAGCGAGTCACCATAATGGATAATTACCGTATTCCCTACTTATCTTTCGTAGTATGCAAATCAACCGATCGAAATTTCGCGCGCTTTTGAGGGTTGATCTGCATACTACGAAAGATAAGTAAAAGATACGGTAATTATCCATTATGGTGACTTGCTATGTTTATTGCATACTTCATGTATAAACCAAGTTCCAGTGCAAGGTGCCTATAGGTTTTCCACCCTTATACGCTGAGCAGGGAAACAGGATATACACTCCACCTCTGACTCCACCCCTGCAACAACCGAAAAAGGTTAAGTTGTATTTAGCTGCTTAGCTTATAAAGCTTTTTAAAAAGGTAAGTATTAGCTGATTTTTATTATTTCGCGCTTTTTATTCATTAGAAATATGGCAGTTTTCAAGTTTTTGCATTCAAGAATAAACGAAATAAAAATTTGCGTCACATTTATTATTTTGTTAAACTTAAGGTCATATCCTGATTTTATTTCTCTTCTTTTAAAGTCAGTTAGTTTTTACAATCAGTACTGTATTTCAATCAAAATTTTTAATTACTCTTGAATCCTTTTTCATGTCAGTCAAGAATGTTTTTTCAATGTCAGCTAAAATTATAACAGTTTTGATTCAATATTGCCGAAGTACCGAAGAACACGCTTAAAATCACCTTTAAGCGAAAATGATTTTTTATAAAGCAATGGGTGGAAGATAGTGAAATGTTTCCAAATTAGATTATTGGCCCTAACGAAGCGTCGATTTCCTTTCAATGTGAATAGTGGGTTTTTGCCTGTGTCAACACAGTTAGCTCTGATTTCATATGTCACGAGAATAGAAAATCCGTTTTATCTGCGGGGTAATGGAGTAAAAAAACGTCTAAAGACTATATGCTGCATTCATAAGCCTTTTACTGTTTTCCCATTTTTCAAAAATAAGTTTTTATTATTTTATTAGCTGGAATTTTGTCTTTAAGTTATTTATCGAGTAGAAAATTTTTTTCATGATGAACTTTAAAAAGAATAGGTTCCAATTATATACTTCTTTATTTCGAAAACTTTTTTCCAGACCTATGCGTAACTTTTTCCCAAATGGTTAAAAGCCTTGTGGCTCTAAAAATGTCAAAAGGATTCTTTTTTAAGCAATCGGTCATTCTACAAAGTTTTTTTGTTTGTTAAGAAATATGAAAACAAAATATGTTTTTTGCTTATATTGTTAAAACTATTAATTTTAAGCATATACAAAAATCCATTAAAAAAATGTGTCACTGTAGATTAGATTTAAATCGCATCTATGCATCACTTTGAAAAAAAAATCACATCTTAGGGTTAAATTTCTGTCAAAACAATGGAATACGAGCTTTTTGTATACTATTGTGACATACACTTTATTGTTTGTTGTATAGAGTTTTGTTAATAAAACCATTTTATTTCTAGGTTAGATTTGACTCTGGGCTAAAAAAATTCACCCCAAACCCCGAACAGTGGTACTTAGTGGATTCAATATTTTAATTAAGCGATTGCTTATTGAAATATTGATAACAAGAATAGTGAAAAATATTTTAGCTATCGGAAATTTTAGAAAACTAAGAATGAAGCCCGACGGTTTCTTATCGGTTTACTTTAAAGGTTCGATGTAATTTTTGGCTTTTTGACTTTTTACCCCCACACCTTTAAGAATAATACCTGGCAAACTATTTAAGTTCAACTCCAAGTTTGATATGAGAACTCAGGAAAACATTAACAAGAAGAGTTGTTAAAGAGCGTTTAAGCGTGTTTAACTTTTTTGGGCGATAGAAAACCAAGGATACTTCACTCGGTTCAAAAATATAAACGATATATTTTTGTTTGGCGTTTCTGCAACTTAGAGAAATAACGAAAACCCAAAACAAAAAGTATCCCCAGACAAGTGCCATTTTATAATTATAAATGTCAGAAAAATAAGCATTGTCAAACTTACGAAATTTAAAAAAAAGATAAATCGCATATACATTTTCGAAAACTATTTATTATGTATTAAAAAATATTCATTTTCCGAATAGTTTGTCTTTTTTGCATTTATATAAATTATATCAACCTGTAGAATTAATACCATTTTTTAATGAATAGTTTTTGTGGTATATTATTGGCAAAGAGCCATAATAAACAAAAATCCAGAAGTTTTTGTTTATTTAACAATTCAATTTCAAGTATTTATGTTCTTTTCGTAAGAATTTGATTAAATTATCAGTGCAACGTATTTTACACAGTTTGGTTAATTATATTATATTTATTAATCTAAATTTAGATGTTGATAAATATTTTATGTTATATGTTCTTATTATAATACTTTATTTTTAGAAAAGAAAAATGACAATGTGTGATTTATCAGTCTTCTATTTACTATTTGGATAATTATAAAAATGAATATGTTAATGAAACTCCTAACAAAAGGGTTTATTTTGGTTATATTTGAAGCAACTGGAATTTACGGTAAGTTTTAAAAGAATGAATATTCAAGGTACAGCCTAGATAAGGGTGCAGGAACAAATAATCCAAGGTCCAAAAAATCCAAGCCTAGTGAAAAATAATCCAAGGTCACTAGGATTTAATAATCCTAGGTAGGTCCAAATAATCCAAACAAGAGCGCTGCGAGTTGGATTATTTTTCGCACTTGAGCTCATATTTAATTTATGCAAATTTTTTATCTTCTTATTGTTAGTTCTAGAAATCGCGCTGGCAGCGATAAATTTTGCATTTCGAGCTAAAATTTAACAATAATTGGATAGATTTTTATAAGTTTCTTGCAAATTCTTTAACAATATAAATATTTTTTTAGTTTTCATGCACACACAAATTTCACCTTAAGAATTATTTTCTATAATCAATCATGGCTTAAGATTTCGGTTCTGTCGAGCCAGTGAAAATTTTAAGTGAAGAAATAATTTGTTAATTCACAACCAAAGTCGTCTATTTCTCGGAGCCGCACTCATAAAAGGCGATTAACCAAGGATTAACTAAAGATTAAGTATGGACGTCTTCTTTTCCATGGACAAGGAGAGAATCGGATTAAAAAACTAATAAAAACTGACTTTAAACGCGGTTTTTGGACTTTTTGGCATGTTTTATAACTTAAAAAGTATACATACTGTTTTAAATAAAGTATTTTTATATAAATATTTGTCAAATTTTAAGAATCTTTGAAAAAAAATAAATACATGATATTGTTAATTTTTAATTTCGAAATAAAAAAAATAAAATTAAAAAAACGAATATTATTTCGATTTTGCATTGATTCACATTATTAATTTAAATTGATAAAAAAATAATTTCTCTGCATGTATGATTATGTTTTAAGTTTATTGTAACTTATTAATCATTATTTAGAAGAATTGAGTCTCTTATCAATTTAAATTTTATTATGTGAGCTAATGCAAAAGCCAATCCACAATCCTTGGCTAATCCTTGGTTAATCGCGCTTTATGAGTGCGGCTACCGGTATTTTAAAGTTCTCTTCTAAAAACTGTTAGCAAATGGTTGTAAAAGCTATATTTGTAAACTGGGCTTCCGACTTAAATTTAAATATAAAAAGCCTTGTCTTCCAAAAGTTCCGATGTTTATAGTAAAAGATGTAAGGTTAATGACAAATCTTAATGTTAGTTATGTTTCTGCCCTTAAATGTGCTCCGGAATTCTGGTTATTTAAAATAGAAGGAACTCAACAGCTTCAGAAATCTGCCTGTTAAATAAGCGATTTTAAGCTTATTTAATTTGAAATACATTTAAAGTTTCTCTATTATTGCATTTTTAAAATTTTTTTATTAATTTAAAAAAGTGTACACAAAAAAATAGTTTACAAAAAATTTGCTAAACATTCTATGGCATTAAACCTTAATTATTCATAAAATAAGTACAAAAAGAGAGCGGAGCTCCAAAGTTTCACTGGATTAAGATGTTAAAAAAAGGCACAAAAAGCTTGGCATTTAGTCTTGGTTTCGAGTTTAAGTTTAATTAAAAAAGTTTAATTTAAGAGTTTTTAGTTTAAAAATTTTCAAATTCAAGTGTTTCAAAAGTTTAATTTTAAGAGCTAATAATATATAAAATTAGACTTGATTTAAAATGTTTTTTTAATTCTTTTCTAAAGATAAATTCTATCAGAGTAAAAATAGATGTGTGGTAAAGTAGCCACTCCTTTTTTTGAGGACATATCACGTGCAGAGAAACTAGTGATCGACCGGAGCCCCGGCCCCGGCCCCGGCC